>JANHFL010007173.1:30018-57178 GCA_032468155.1 Oxyrhabdium leporinum | reverse complement strand
CTATCTATCTATCTATCTATCTATCTATCTATCTATCTATCTATCTATCTATCTATCTATCTATCTATCATCTATATTATATCCTGCCTTTATGATTTTTGCAATCATAAATCAGGGCAATGAACGTATGTGACCTTCCCGCCTTCCCTTTCATTTTTCCTTCTTCTCCCTATTTTCCTTAGGTAGGTAAGTAGGTAGACAGAGAGAGAAATAAGAGAGAGAGATGCAGAGAGAGAGAGAGAGAGAGAGAGAGAAGAGAGAGAGAGAGAAGAGAGAGAGAGGTGAGGCTACTGAACAAATGAAGTGTATTTTAACTACTCTCACTTACTGGGCCTAACCTTTATCGAACCTGATTCACTGGTGTTTATTAAGCTGGCGTCTTTAATAGTAGGTAAAACCAGCCTTGGCATCAGTAGTTCCAGTAACTCTGGATTGATAGCCATATACAGACAAGCAAATTCAGTAGAAAGATGGTGAAAGGCTCATTTTGTTTCAATGCCCTGGAGAATCTTTGCTTGAGGAGGGAGCTGCATTATCTGGGATCTTCCAAGCTGTTGAGCAAAATTTGCAGTTCAGACTGACACTAATGGAAAGCATCCCAGGAAGTTGTGATGTGTATCAGTTTAAAAAGCTGTCTTTGCAGTTACTGTGTTTTCTAAGACCCACTAAAACCTTGGAAAATCACTTTCTATTTGCTGTGTTATCTGATAAGTATGTCCCACATGTTGTATCCTCTGTGGGTAGTTTGCATTTATTAAGACGGTGTTCTGTCCTCACTACACATTAGTCTGTGTGCAGCTCGACATGCAGCTCAACCCACCTATCCCCCAATAAAACAGACGGTGTGCATAGATCTGGATGCTTTATTCAAAGAACAGGATATGGTGAAAGTGGGGAAAATAGGGATACATACAATGAGAACCAAATGCAAGATAGGCAGTATTAAGTACTTACTGAAAATAACAATTAATAAATACAAGCAACCTAAATCTCACCAGCGATGCTCTGTGTGTGGGATTTGGGCTTGTCCTTGGATGACCATGTGCCACAGATTAAGATGGATTCTCCTTTGTGCTTCTGCCTTCTCCAAATGCTAAAGGAAATGGAGTCCCAGTGTGCACCTGTTTTGAGAGTGCGGGCTGATGGGTAATGGGGTGGGGTCATCTTCAAACAATATACTTGGTATTTGTCCCTCCAGCTGCTAGATGGGGCTAGAGAGCAACGGCAGTATATAAAGATGGTATGTTGGGGCATGTTTGTCCCTCAGGCCACTAGATGGGGCTAGAGAGCAACAACAGTATATAGAAATCATGTGTTGAACAGATTAGCTAAGAAAAGTAGGTGAAAAGGCATGGTTTTTATGAAGAAATTACTAATTAAAGATGAATAAAGATTGATAAAAGCATTGTGTAGTTATGTATAGAGAGTTAAGTGGGAAATTGAAATAATTTAGAGATAAGAAAATAAAAATATTAGAGTGCGGGAGGATTAAAAAAAATAAAATAATACATGATAGACTAGAAAATAATAATACAAGAATAAAATGATATTTTTGATTGTGTTTGTTAAATGTTTGTACCCAGTTTGACGCATCGTGTTATGAAAGAATTGTTTTGAAAAATAAATAAAAAACTTATTGGGGAAAAAAAAAGCCATAAATCATAGGTTAATTTTTTTGTTCCACGCAAAAAGTCTATAAGAGGGCTCCAGTCAACATTAAATTTATTATTTTCTCTGAGCAAACATGTCAATTTGGCCATCTCAGTAAGTATCATCATCTTCATCATCCATTCCTCCATTACAAGTAATGTCAAATCTTTCCATGTTTATGCATGTAATAATCTTGATCCACAACCTGAGTTTTTATCTATTCCATGTTGTTGGTATGGCATATTTAATAAAATTATTTTTAAAATTGGTATTAACCTTAGTTTTATAGTGCCATGCTATCTGCATAATAACTCATATAAAAGAGTTTTAATTTTTTATTAATTAAAAAGACCAGGACAGAGCATCTTGATATTATGTACAGTGTAGATGTCTCATCAGTTTTCCATTTCCCTGAGATCCTCAAGCCTGCTCATGTAGCCATGTTTTAAGGAATGGATTGGCATCAGTTCACATTATTCTCAACAGTATTTCTAGTGGCTGGAGACTTTTTAGTATTAAGACCACATATATGGAGGATATCTGACCTATGCTTATCATTATCATACAAAAAAAAAGACAAAATTCAATGTGTGATTTAGATTTAGATATTCATTAGATTTCTATCCTGCCTTTTGTTAGGTAGCCCTTACTCCTCCTATTTCCACCCAACAGCTACCCAGTGTGATAAATTGGGCTGACAGAGCATGACTGGCTCACTTCATCCAGTGAGTTTTTGGCTAAGAATGGATTTGACCCTGGGTCTTCTGCGTGTCAGTCCAACATTTTAACCACTGCATCATACTGACTCTTAATGTCATTTTGATTTCTCCACATAGCTTTTGGGGAATGGGGGTGGTCCAATTATGCCAGATAGTGATTTTATGCTATACTGGGGAAATGGCTTTGAAAGAAAAATAAGGCACGTGTCATATCTGCAGTGTTATAATCATAAAACTGTTGAAGTTGAATTCATTTTTGAATGAAATGTTTACGGATAAAATCTAAAAGCTGGAATTGCTTCTAGATGTGATCTATTTGAATTGTAAGACTATGGGTACATTTTTCATCTTTTTACTGAAAATTACCCTGTTGTTATTTGGTTCTTTGCTAATGAAAGTCATGAGTGTAATCTTGGGGGACTCTGAAGTCACCAAGATGGATTGGGGACCATATGTGGCTCATAGATTACCTAGCCCTAAAAATGTTTTATCTGCACAGGGATGTGTTAAAAGAAACCCTTGTCTCCTAACATATCTTGCTTTTGAATTTCATGCTTCTAAAACTTTAAAGAGAACTGACTACACTACCTGCCTTCCTCATTTTGGTATCCTAGATTGGTGTCAGACTAGAGTTCTCAGCCAACATGGCTAGGACTGGAATAGTCCAATTTATGCTTGCTGTATTCTATTTTGTACTATGTGATTTGCTTAGAATAGAGGATAAAGAATCGTATTCAGCATTGTTTTGACTCCATCATATTGCTGCATATTCTCATCTCTGCCCTGTAGGTGACTCAATTACCTTAGGTATGATTAGCTTGTCTATGAAGCAATTCCATAAAATGTGGGATTTGTATTCAATATTCTTTCTCTTTGTTCTTTTTCATCTCGGATACCAACATAATACTCAGTTTCTAACTTTACAATGCTTAAGAAAAACACATGATTGGAGCAAAAATTCTGTGAGAATCTCTGTGTCTTGTAATTATGTTTTTTGAGGCCTTGCCTCATAGCCAAACTAAATAGTCATCCATGCAAGAGCTGGCAAAAACTAAACCAGAATAAAATTTGCTGCCCACATTGCCAGTCCCTATCCTGATCCTGTGTTCTGGCTTGGTGTTGAATGTGTAAGCTCTGACTTATATGTCAGGTGTGCTGGTTCAGTCTGTCTCTGTACTTCTGCACTTCTGCTTTTTTTTCCCTTCGAATTAATCGTGTCCAATTCCAAGAGACTGTCTGGACAAGTCTCTGCTGTTTTCCTTGGCAAGATTTTTCAGAAGTGTTTGCCATTGCCTTCTTTCTATGGCTGAGAACAAGTGACTGGCCCACGGTCCCCCAGTTGGCTTTGAGACTAAGAAGGGACTAGAACACCAGGTCTTTCAGTTTCCAGCCTTATGTTTTAACCACTATACCAAACTGTCTCTTTCCTGTATTTATAGAAATGGAGAAGCTTTCCAGACCTTTTCAGTCTCCTTTTTACTACCAGTGGGCTAGGCCAAGGAACAAAGCAAACTTCCTTCTCCAGCTGGGCTTTTTCAAGAAAAGGAGAGAAAACATGGATCCATTTTTTATTGTTAAAAATAAGGCACTACAATGTGTTTCTTTCCAGATTCTGCACTAAAGCATGCAAACACACTCATTTACAAAATGTTTGCAGTCCCTTTTGAAGTGCTCTCTCCTCCTTGACAGCTTCCTGTCTCCAACACACACACAGATAAGCTGCTTTTGTTTCATTTTCATTAGGAAGAAACAGAAGTTGCTGGGCTTAGTGCTCTTTGCTGCTGCTTAGTGTCTACCCATATTTTTCCAGTCAGATATAGTAGCCCTTGCTTCACAGCACAGTTCCCTCAGCCATGACTTACTGTTTGCAGAGTTCCTTTTGAGAGTGGGTTTAGTGCTGCTTCATGACCTTGTAGTTAGGAAAGTTCACAGAAGCTGCTGACAAATCCAACTTGTTAATCAGTTGATGGAGAGTCTGGGGGAGCAGTGTAACAGAAGGGGAAAGCTGGCTTTCTGTCAACCCTTTGAAGTAGACCAGACTTGAACATCAAAGTCATGAATAGAAAACTTTTAAAATAGGGTTACAATAACAAAATCTTGCAACTCTGAATGTGCCTCTGCCCTCCTTTATCCCAAAAAGAATTAGGGAAGGTCAAGTCTCAAATTCCATTCTTCCTTTGGATTCATATTGCTCTTACTGTATTGTTGCCTTGGCAGTGGCTCTTCCTCCACTTCCTTGAGGTCATTGTCACAACTTATTGCGCTCTCTCAGTCACAGCCAGGTATCTGTATTGTCCCCCAACCTCTAATCAACTTTTTGGTGGGCTACATAAATCTGCCTGATGCTGTGGGAGACAACAAATGCAAGTAGGGAGGAAGAACAGCAGGCAGAGGCAAAATATGTTCATACCAGTCTGAAGTGGCCAACAGTGACTGTTATACCTTGAAATGGGTTGCTGTCAGCTTAAATGATAAAACATTGCTTTAAAACTGGAACAGCTAAAGAATTTCAACAGAATAAAAAGAAGAATGGGACAAGTTTATATGTTAGTTTGGAATAAGTAGGGAAAAGACCTTGGTAACAGAAATTAAGGCTACCATTTCTGGGCTGTGTCAGAGAGAAAATCTATATAAATACTAAATGTCAACATTGAAATCTTGGCTATAAAAATCTGGATGACCATTCATGGCAGCAAAAGGTTAGCTTTCTGTATTTTGTTAAAGCCACTCACATGGATTTCTGCATCCCAGAGTAGTCCTACTAATACATTCTTGCAAACTCTCCCAGTTCTCCAGATTTCATAACTTTCAAGACAGAAGATGCTGAATTCCTGGAAAAGTTTTCTAATGTACATGTAATGCTTTCTGGTGACTGAGAATCACTTTGGTATTGGATGGATGCCACTGCTGTTGAGATATAACTTCTGTATCTGATATCTTTGACATGTATAATGTGAGTGCCTCATTGACCATGAAGCATTTATACTGGCTAGCTTAAGACAACATGAAATTTCTTTCCATACAATAATTTATTTTGTTTTAAGATTGTGAACTTCTCTCTTAACTACTACATTGTACTGAGAGCAAATCTCATATAAAGAATTTCTAATGAAACTTGAACATTGTTAAAGATGGGCAGGAAATGGTGTGTGTGTATGTATGTGTATATATACAGTATACACATGCACACTATTTTCTGCATGCATTCATATTTGTGTGTATGCACACAGACACACACACATATCATGTTTTAAAGTTGGAACAAAATCATTAGGTATTAGAAATTAAATCAAACTATTTTGAGTCATTGTAGATTAGCAGAAACAAAATCAAGAATGTTTTGGTTGTTGTGCATTTGGCATTAAAGAAAGTCTGGGGGCATCCCAGGTATGGCTTGAATGGTGCATATCAACCCCTCCCTCCCTATACCTAACCAGTATCTTCCAGCATGTAATAAGCCTTTGGTTACTCTAACTATCATAACTTGGCTATCTTGCCTTTCCCCACTATCTTTCCAAATAATTTTTGGCTGAAATTATTACATTTTAGTCTGTACCCCCAAAAAAGCTGTTTACTCAGTTTATGGCTCAAAGCATCCAAAACACAGATCTCAGTTCATGTATTTATCACCCCAAATCAGCTGTTTCTGTGCATGGACTGGTTCATGCACAGAACATTGTGCACATCTCTGTGCTGTTGTATTTCCTTAATGATGTTAGCGGCTCAAATGATATTTCATATAGTATAAAGTTTAAAAATATATTCTGCTAATAAGCTGAAAAATAAATGTTTTCCAGAGGCAATATAATTAGTCCAAGAGGGAAAGCAAGTTGCACAAAGTTGCAATTTTGAAAAAAAAAAAGATACATGACTTAAGAATTTACATGGTTAAGGATAGCAGTGAGCTCTGCTTCTGTGGAGTGGATGCCACATATGAAGTGGTTTTATGCCCTCTTGGTTACAGCAAATATGAAAAGGAGAGGGGAGAGTAGTAATTAATGCTCTCCCTGATATCTTCCTACTTCATTCTATCTCTGTGGTGTGGAGTAAGAACATGCAATTGCATCTCTCCCTTTGTTATACATAGTAGAACAAGCCATGCAGGCACCCTAGAGATCCTCAAAGCTTATTGCTCACTGGAAGATTTGTTTCTCTGAAATAATGGAATCAGGCATCTGGGCTTACTAATAAACATATTACCATATTAATATTATATTGCATATTCTGTTGTGCATTGTTCATAAATGAGGCCATTACTCCAACACAGTGTTTCTCAACCTTGGCAAGTTGAAGAAGTATGGAGTTCACCTCCCAGAATTCCACATCTAGCTTTGTGAAGAACACTGCTCTAACATGTAGATTTTCATATTATTTAATTTTCTTCAATGTTCTTAATGAATTCGGATTTATTTTACATTCAGATTTATTTTATATTCCATCTTATAAAAGCAAAAAATCACCTTCCAATTGTCTTTTTCTTTCTTCACATTTTCAAATGATTCCGAGCAGATGCCAGGTTGCTTACAGATAAATGGGGTCTGATTGTCTCTTATCTTTGAAGTCCAGTTCTGAGGCTCATTTTTTTGTGTGTGTATTCACAGTTACACATGGCTGAGCAGGCCAATTTGCTGCCTTTGGGGTGTGCTTTGTTCCTTCCAGAATTCATTCTCACCTCTTGGCCTTTCTTTGCCACTCAACCTGCTTGCTCTGTTGTTCATATTTCTTCTCTTTATGGGCATTGATTACAGGTAAACACTTGACAGAGAACAGTGGGCTTCAGTCAGTACAGTTATTAACTCATCAATATTTTCACTTGTGATATTAGAGAAATCTGAAACAAAGGGCTAAATTAGATTCAAGCTTATTAACTGAAATCAAAATGATGTTTCTTTTTTATGTAGTATCTTGCTTTGGACAATAGTGGGAAAAGTAAAATTTACAACCACATTAAATGGATCAAGCCTTCTCATTATAAGAAAATAATGAAGGTAGTACCAACTATCATAGTTCTTGTCACCAAAATATTAAAACACTTAAGCATTTATCAGAAATCAGTATGAATCTGGCCCATTGTCCTATTCACTTAAGTAGACACGAAACACAGATAACATGTAGAGAATTCTATGAGTCAATCAATGCAGCTAACTAATACAGCGTACAGAATGTACAGTGATCCTAAACCCAAAATACATATTGGAGTAGCAAATATCCATTCATTACCCCTCCATTCAAAAAGAAATGCAATAGATTGTTAATCTCATCAGTATCCATGATTTTAACACCTGTGTTTGTGAATCTTATGGGCTGCAAAAATTTTTATGAAAGCAAGCTTTGAAATAAGAGGTTGATTATTAAACAGCAAAATATGAAAAGCAAAGCACACTGAAATACTCACTAAGCCTTAAACAGCCTGAAAAACGCCTGAAAAACTGCCTGAAAATGGCCCAAAAATGGCTTGAAAATGCCCTAAAAATGCCCTGGAAAATGGCTTCTTTTTGGTTGTTTTGGGGGCATTTTCAGGCTGTTTTTCAAGCCAAAAACAGCCCAAAGGATGGCCTGAAAATGGTTTGAAAAACAGCCTGAAAAACAGCCTGAAAATGACCTGGAAACTGGCCCAAAATCAGCTTGAAAATGGCCCAAAAAGGCCCGAAAAATGTCCTGAAAATGTCCTGAAAACAGCTTGAAATGGGCTGAAAAAACAATCTGAAAATGTCCTGAAAACAGCCTGAAAACGGCATGGAAAACGGCCTCAAAATCGCTTGAAAATGTCCTGAAAACAGCCCAAAAACTGGTCTAAAACCGACCTGGAAAATGGCCTGGTTTTTGGCCAATTTTTTGGCAGTTTTCCTGTGCTCTGGTGCCCATGAAGACCAGCTGGCCAGGGCACAGGTGTGCACCAGAAACCAGAAGAGCAGCTGAGGGCAGTGAACGTGCCCACTGAGAGGCTCTGTGTGCCACCTGTGGCACGCGTGGTTCGCCATCATGGCCTTAAAACTTGCCAACTTGTACTTAAAAGCCCCAAAGAGCTGTGACTCCAAAATGGTATTAGCGTGTTGGTAATTTTGTCATCAGGTGCTTTTTAATAACGGTGACCATAATTGTATGTTGCTATGGCAGTTGGATGGGAGAGGAGGTAAATTTTAAACATATAAGAAAAGACAAATTTCGGGAAGAAGACACAGGATCTATGAGGCATGGAGACTATGGCAGACCACTCAGTGTGAGACAAGAGCTTCTGCTAATGGGAAAACAATCTGCTTACTAAGTATGCAAAACCACAGCCAATCAGAGGAAAATGCTAGCTTTGCAGCCACTTCCTGTAAACTAAACAGGGTCAAAACTACATTGACTCAGCTCCCTTAAAAGAGCCAAAAATATAAGATTCATCAGTTCCCAACCAATGCTAGGTCTTGTAAAATACTGAAGTGCAAGTACCCTTTAGGCAAAAAAGCAACTATATTGATATACACGATAAAAATTAGAAAAAAAATGGCCAACTACAAATTATGATTTAAAAAAAAACCAATGCTTAAAATAATTGTGACCCAATCATCATTCTTAGAAAGGTAGAGAGTCTGATGCAATGTGAAAAAAGACTGAAGAATAAGACATCAATATAATTATGTATATCATTCTATTATTAGCATAGAAAGTAAGATATACAACAAAGCTGTATGATACTAATGAAAGAATTGAGAGGCAGCTAAGCTTAGAATAATCCAGCAGTCAGTAAACTTAACATGCTATTTTGTTTAAGTTGATGTGCCATGCTAAATAGAATTTATTATCATTTTATTTATTACATTCAGTTTCATTGTTTTATTGAAGTTTTTATCATGAAAATTGTTCTTCAGCTCTGAGCTTCTCTGAAGGAAGAATCCTATGCAGATACAATCGTAACATGTTACAATTTGGACCACGTAGTCTTTTGAAGTGATTTCAAAGCAATATTCTAGATTCTGAATGATCAGGGGACCCCTCTGCTATTTATGAAAGCAGCACCATTTTTTTCAGTCTATTGAGCAATCTTGAAAAAAAAATACTGCTGCTTTAAAAGTTCTATTAACTTTTATTAAGTGGACTCCTTTAATGCTCTTTATTTAGGCTCATATGAAAGCTTGAAAAAGGTCCGGTTGTTTTCAGGATTAAAAGAGAGGAGATGTGCTTGTGTAAGATCCAAAGGTTTGACATCATTCTTTGGAAGTGGGTGCAGCTGTAATAACAACAATAATGATAAAAAAATTGTGGGTAAAATTACAGCGCATGTACATATATATACTCATCTGTTTCTTTAAGTCAAAGGAGCAATCTGTAGCAGGAAAGCAGGACAAGGAGGTGTGCGTTGTTTTTTTACCCTTTCTCTCTCTCTCTCTCTCTCTCTGCTATTACTGCACAAGCTTCTTTAGCTGCTTTTTTCCCCTTTCTAAATGTCAACTAGCAACTGGAACCTCACTGGGAGAAGGTGGCCTTGAACTGCAACAGAAGAGTAGAAAAACGAAGAAGAGATTCACTGGGCACCTGTCATATATGAGCAACTTACATTTAAGATAAGCTTCCAAAGAGTGGATATATAGATTGTGAATATCATCAGGAAAATTATTAGATTACTTATTGAAGACATGTGATACACAGTGAGAAATATCAATTACTTCAATGAATTATTCAAAGAAAAAAACAGTTTGGCAAACGATGTATATTATGGCTGTAAAATTTATGTAACATAGTTTAGCATTTCCAACCTTAAAAAATTCCAGCCTCCAACAGATGCAGCTTTGTTGAAAAAAAAAAATGTTGGTTATCCATATGGACCTCATTCTGCCCTAACAGCTTTTCTCTAGATCGCTGTTTCTAGCGTAGCATGGCTGGCTAGGGAATTCTGGGAATGGAAGTCCTCACATCTCAGAGAGGCCAAGGTTGAAAACCACTGCTCTAGATTAATGCCCAAGTTGCTACCCAGGCTGTTTCTTTGCTGAGCTGCTTGCCAGCTTGCCATTTTATTAGATTCCTTGCCTGTTCAGAACAATGCCCACTTTGGCAGAACCTTATTAAAGACTTATGGTGTCTTTTAGTCACCCAATTACATACATGCTTCTATCTTCCATGTTGCTATATATTTATATAGCCACTGTGGTGATTGGATGACACAAGAAAAAGCTTTAAACCTCTCACAGGGAAATGGCTTTGGCTTCCTAAAGCCAGCTTTGTGATAGCTTCTATCTGCCGGCATCCTTCTTTTAGGTAATGCTGATACCTATGATTAACCAGCTGCTCTTGGAAAGGGCAGAGATATAAAGACTTTTCTTTTCACCCCATTAGTTCTATTTAGCCCTTCACCTTCAGTGCCTTCCAATTATGGATGCAAGCTTCAGATCAACACTTCAACCTTACAAATATTTCTTCTTCAAAATGAAAAAAAATATCTGTTAACATCTTCTTTGGCTGTATGCTCTGCAATCTTGGATTGGCGTGACCCCTAATCTTATTTTGAACATCCATGTGATTTATGACTGAGCAGGAAAAATATATTTATATATAATTTACTCCATTAGATAAATGGAGTAGACTGGAAGAATAGCATTTTAATAGAGGATATGCCATCTGATCCTGGTCTCTGGTTCATCCCATTGTTACTTGCTCCAAAGTTCACAAATGCACAGGGTCTCTTTGCTAATCAGTTGATTGGCTTTAGTTCAAAAGAAGATGATGGAATTTCTTGCTCTAGCTGATAAACCTTTTCTTTTTTTATCCCCCAATGACATTCCTGATGCCATGGAATTTGAATCTTTTCGCTCCAAATGGAAAGTATTTATCAGAGAGGATGATGACCCTGAGTTTAAGATCTCTTCTGCCCTCACAAGGAATTTACAGAGAGTTTAAGAGGTGCAAAAAAATTCTTTTTATCACCAGATTCCCTCTCAGTGAGAGTGATAGCATTCTTCCATGACACTAAAATATAATATTTACTCCTAAAAATTCACCTTGAACTTATTTTAGAAGTCTGGTAAAAGTCAAACAATCTTTGTCTCTTATGTCTTCTCCCATTCCTTTTTCATTCCCTTTTTAAACAAAACTAAATTTTATATAATACAGAATATCAAAAAGAGGAATTTATAGAATTAGATGTGACTATTGACAGAAGACTTGTCACTTCTGAATAAATTTATTTTTAAAATGTTGCACTTTGATTTCGAATGAGGCCAACTCGGTAACTCTTTTATAAGCTTACTAGCCACTTGAAGAATAACCTACTGTATATCTTTTCACTGAAAACCTCAAACACTATATAAAGTTCTTATATCTAGTCCAGCAGATTATCTTGAAAGTCTCAAAAAGTTCTATCTGTGATCTGAACTAAGTACCTCTCATTGCAATTCTTTGTGTGACAAAGTTCCTTTGAAATCTATTTTAGCAAGTTGCCAAGAATTGACTAAAGATAATTTGTAAGTGATAATATGCTGTTAATATTACATTACAGCCCCTAATATATTGGAAGACTGCTATCATGTCATCCTCCAGGGGTGTCAACTGGTGGCCAGCGAGCTGGATGCACACACAGGTCACACCCACCCCAGCTCCACAAAGGCAAAAAACATCATGATACATCATATGACGTCACTTGACGCAATCGAGTTTGACACCCATGGACTAGACATACCCAAATCCTGTAACTGTTTTAGCCTCCAGTCCCTCAATCTTTTTTGTTGCTCTTTGTACTTTTTCTAGAGTCTCAACATCTTTTTTGTATCATGGTGACCAAAACTGGACACAGTATTCCAAGTGTGGTTTTACCAAAGCAGTATATAAAGCAGTACTAACATTTCACATGAATTATCATGATTGAGAAAATCTTTGTGGTTGCTAACAGCTGACACCAATATAAACCATCAATTTCTTCTTAAGATTTCACATGCTCTGGTATACATATAACTCCAATTTCCTTTTAAAACTGTTTTTGTTTTCTTTGTCTTCCTTTTTCACTTCTGTGTTTTTAAGTAAGTATTTATCTGGAAGGCTTTTTTTTCTTTTGTTTGTTTTTGTTCACTAAAAGCCAATCTAAGAAATAGAAGCATACTGCAACAGTGGAAATTGGGACAAAGTGAACATTTCAGATAAGCCATGTTCTCCACTCCATCAAATTTCAATAGTCATTCTATCAGAAGAAAAGAGATTTGTGTCTATCCTTAAAGATATGGATTTTTTCATTCCAGCATTCCTTGAATTGAGTTTCAGTCTTGCTAGTTAGTAAATACATTATTTTTTTCCCAGTTTCCAGATCTTTTTTTTTTGCATTCCATTCTGGTTGGCGATCCTTTTTCATTTGGAGATTATTTTGGGGGTGAGGATGCTAAAGATGCTATAAACAAAACAAATGAATATTTGGGGGATTGAAAGAAATACAGATATCAGTAATTTGTAGCAATTGTCTGTATAGGGTTGGTAAATAGCAATTAATATGCATGTTATTATTTTTACACGTGGATTTGCAGATAAACATACTTTTTAAAAAATCACTAGAATTCTATTTATTTATCCATTGTCCATTTAGTTCTTTCTGCTTCCTGAAGCAACCATCAACTTGATACATTCAGTCATTCAGTTCAGAGCAGGTCTGACATTTTTAGATTAATTCAGTTTAAATATTTGATGCTGAAAGAACAACTTCAAGTGCTTAAACATTAGCAGTTGTTTTTATTTGTAACAGAACTAAAGATGTATGTATGTGTATTAGCATATAACATTTGTGGCTGGATCTTCGGAGGGCACATGCCAGGCTGATGTGGCTTAGCAAGGTACCCATTAGTACATCCCAGGGAATATTTTCCTGCTTCTGTATTTCTGTGCAGAGTAAGAGATCACGGCAAGTACTGTAATTACGGTATATGTTCTTCTGCATGCCTATTAGCAACCACTCAGACACAATTTTGCAGAGCATTGTTAGTAGTGGCTGTGCTAAATGGACAGCTAGCAAGATCTTTCTACCTGTACCACTGAGAACATGAGACATTCATACAGTTTTTAGTCCACCCTTTACTACAGATAAAATAAAAACTGAAAATGGCATTTCAGAAATGTGTAAAGTTAGTTTGCCATTAGCTTTAATAATTATCTTCTGTTTCCTTTGTGGGAACAGAAAGATAGCACTTACTCACAGTTGGCATTTTCTGCCCCAAATATCAGTATTTTTTTTTGTACATGCTGCATCACATATTGAAAACACAGTCATAGATTTGTTTTGATTCAGCCATCTCTTCCCTTCATAGGTACAAATTAAATTAATTAGATTATGTTATATGAAAGAAATCAAAATCTCAACAGCTTATTTTCAAATCCTATGCTTATTTACTTAAATCCAAATTTTCAGTTTGAATATAGTGGTTAACAATAAACACAATGTGAAATACAAAAAGCAAAATTCAAAAACATGAATAAAAACTATTTCATGTATCAATTAGCAATTGAAAGCCTGACCAAAAAAAAAAAGTTACCTTCTTTTTTAGAGGCAAAGCAAGTGAAGGTCAAATACAACTTGTAAGAGTTCCACATCTTGCATCCTTGGCTGCAGAAGGCCATCTCCTTTCTGCTAGGAAAATAAGTCCTTGGCAATAGGATTTTTTTTTAAAAGAAGAGTCCTTCCTCCAGATTTTAATGCTGGAACAAGATTCAATTTGACAGGCACCCCCTTTTAAAATATAAAATTAGCATTTATAAATCTGCATGAGAAAAGCCAGTAAAAAGCAAAATATTAAATATGCACTTATAATATATTTTTGGCTCAGTATTGACCAATCTCCACACAAGCAATTGATACTTATAGGATATAAGAATAGTGATCCTAAGAATTATTGCATAAGTATCTAATGCAAAATTAATTGCCTAGCTCTGTTATAGCACAAAGAGGATTTATGATATTGCAGGATATTGATAACAATATAAATAATTGTTAATAGAACTAGAGAAGTATAATTATTGACTTCAATCTGTTTTTTTTTCATATAATTGCCTACTGAATCTTTTTCTTCTTTTTTCTTGCAAATTTATAAACGCTCATTGCACTTGAAAGAACGATGTTTTCTGGCTTCAAGCATCTCTAGCACAGAAAGCTCTGATCACTGAAATCAGTGGCTTTATTCTTCAGTAGCAACCATCTTTCCCATTTTTCCTGTAACCTGTCCATCTTGCACTGATCCCACACTGGCCTGTATGCACATGGTGAAATGTTTGTTTTTTCCTATGGAATGCTGATTCCTGTAAAACAGGGCTGTCAAACTCGTGGCCCGCAGGCCGGGTGCATCGCGCACTGGCCACGCCCACACCCGGTTTAGTGAAGGGGAAAAAAGTCATGATACGCCACCCTGACGACGCGAGTTTGACACCCCTGCTGTAAAAAAAAGGCTAGAATGTGTTTAAGTTTTATTACTTTATTCCTACAGTAGAAATAAAGAACTATTACTGAGTAAGTATACAGTAACAAGTTAAAAACAAGGACTCTTTAGAGATTAAGGCCTCACATGCTACATACTCATTTCTGTAAAAAGTCCATGTATGATAAAGAAATTCTTGTTGTCCTTGTTTGGTTGCTAGTTTTCTTTAGAGTGCTGCCTGACATCTACACAAAACAGTTAAAAGAGATAATCGATTGTTTTAAGGTAAGGTGTCAATTTGCAGATTATATTCATCTCTATATCTCCAATACTGGCAGAAATGTTGTGAAATGTTGAGGTAGCGTCTGGAGTTTGTGAGAGCTTGGATGGGATGAAACTTGAAGGATCATGTCCATGATTTGGAAGTTATCTTGGACTCATACCTACTAAGGTGAATGCTGTAGGCAGGAGACTCTTTTCCCAGCTTCAGTTGTTTTAGTTGCAGTCCTACTTGGAGAAGGAGGCCTTTCTGGCACTGACTCATATTCTTATCAATAATACCTGTATGGATTATTGCAATGCAGTTTTCATGGGAGCTGCTTCTGTGGACTACTCAGAAGCTGAAACTGATGCCAAATTTTGTGGTCGACACGGTGGAGTTTAAGAGCTACCATAGTTACTGGTATATAAACATTGTGTTATGGGCACTGCATTGACTTTCAGCGAGCTTCCAAGTGCAATTTAAGGTGCTGGTTTCAATCTACAATATTTAATTGTTAAAATCTTTCCAGGTAGAACCTTCCCATCTGGTACTCTAAAATGGTGAAACTTGGGATATCCAAGTACCACAAAGTATGGAGGAGACCACCAAAATCATGTTTTTCCCCCTGTGACAGCCTCTTTGGGTTATGTCTATCTTCGTAGTGTATAGAAATAGAATCTTTCTACAGGGCATTTGAAACCTATGGGCCAGGATTTCTACTTTGCATTTATTGTTGCTTAATTGTATTGATTTTTATATGACTGTAAACTAATAATCAGTCAAAGCCAATAGTATATTAAATCTTCAGACCTCCAGAGTTCTTCGTTCTGGGCCATGAATAAGAAGTTTCAGTTACTTTAAAAACTTTCCATCTCACAGTGGTTAATAGAATAATTCATTTTTCCCATAAACTTTTGATGTGATTCAGCTTTTTTTAATCAAGACCAGCGTTCTGGTCTACAGCCAGCCTAATGTCTAAGTAGGAGAAGCTGACCAATAAAGACAATACTGTAACAAAATCTCTAAAAGAAAAGTAGTTTACTTTCTCGAATTGATCCAGAACGGCACTTCGACCGCCTGCTATAACCACCCGCCCCTTCCGAACCTTTGAATTAGCTCCGCCTGCCTGCCTTAACACCCGCTTTAGGCTCCGCCCCCGAACACGGCGCAGCCAGTCAACGCAAGGCTGTGACATCAGCGCAGGGAAGCCGACCCGGGGAAGTAACGAGAGTGAAACATCGTAGCGATTCCTTTTCCTGTCTCCGCGCTCGAAAGAGGCAGCGAACCGGCCCCTGGGATCGGGACAGACCCGAAGAAGCGGCGCCTTGTTCCGAAGAGACCCAGGGGAGGCCGAGAGACAACTCTCTGTATGCTCAAACCGGAGGAAAGGAATAGCCCAGAAGAAACCGCGCCTTTAAGAAGCAGCCAGGCGGGAAGAAATTGAGTTTTTCATCCGGCTGTTTTGCGCAAACTTCCTACGAGCGTGGGGGACGAAGGAGAGGAAGCGGGAGGAGAGGCAGGGCGAGGCGGGCAGGGTGGAATCCGCAGTTTGGCTGTGTCCGCTTCGGACTGAACGATGCTGTCTAACTCTCAGAATCAGAACCCGCAAGTACTTTTCCCTAATCCGCCTCCGCCGCCGCCTCCGCCGCCACACCAGCCTCCGCAGCAGCAGCTGGCCCAACAACAACAACAACAACAACAACAACAACAGTTTCCCCAGTTCCACCTGAAGTCTGTCCTCCCGATAAAGAAAAATGCCATCACGGATGATTACAGGGTCACCACGCAAGTCCTGGGGCTGGGGATTAATGGAAAAGTTTTGGAAATCTTAAACAGGAAAACCGGGGACAAATTTGCCTTGAAGGTAAGCTTTGTCAGAGATTTAAATTTACGGCGTCTTCTGCGTCTAGATGCTCTTCGCCTTTGCGGTTTTATACTGTATTTTGGCAGGAACCGGGAGTTCTATGTAAATTGAACTTCCCCACTAAGCTGAAATAAATTGTATCGGTTCTGATGCATGACCCCCTCAGGCTGTTTTGGCCATGCTGTAAGGGGATTCTATACGGACTTCAATAATCTCGATCGGTCCATTTCGAACCACAAAAGTTGTTCCGTGTTAGTGCGTGACGTGTTTTGGGAAGGCTGGTCGCCGTGGTGTTGTGGTTTGAACCCCCGCACGGCGAAGAGTGTGATCGGAGGCGGTACTTTGTGGTTTAGGAGGAGTTCCACACTTAAGTGTATTCACCAGCGGAAAGTTTTTCTCTCGCCCGGCCTCTATAGGTGAAGGACTGCTTGAAGATGTAATCAAGTTTCCAGTCCCTTCTAACTGATACTTCCCCATTCAGCATTTGATCGGATAGGAATTCCCCCAGGAGGGAGGAATTCCCAAAGTACAAAACTGCAGATTCGCCTTCCTTCACGCAAAAGGGGTCTGACACTCGTGGGATTGCGGTCTTTGGCATTTAACTCACCTCCGAGAATCCGTAATTTATTCGATGACCAGCAGTTTCCTACGTAGTAGCCGAAGGACCCCCCCCTCCCCCCGCTCCTTTACTCGTAGAGAAAAAGCTGCTTGAATCTCGGTTGGTTTGGCATGGAGTCTAGATTGCCCTGACGCGGAGGGGTGGGGGGAGAAGAGTGAGGGAGGCAGATCGGAGAAAAAAAATAAAAGGGGAAAGCTTTGCGTGCATAGCAGCCGCTGGTTAAGAGGGTGATAAATCCCGCGAGGCCCTTTGAGAAAACCAGTGCGGGATCTAAGGTTGGCGTGCCTGATTAGGAAACGTAATTCCTTTGAGATTTGGACCCCCAGGCCGTGGCGGCTCCTTCTGGCGCAGCCGGGCCTGGTTTTTCTCCTTCCACTCTGCCTTCTTCCTTTCAGGGAAAAGTCCCGTTGACTGAAAAGTGCCTGGTTTCAGCTGAGGGGGGCGGGGCGGGGCAGGACGGGGGAATGAAAGCAAATTCACCAGCAACAGTTTTTTTGCGGTCGGGAAAGGAATGAGAAGAGCGCCCTGGGAAGCACTTTTGCCTGGGGATTGTTCTCCTGGGGCTGCTGGACCATCGATGCCCCAAAGGGGAGGGGCTTAGAAGAACAACAAAGCAAATGAGGCTGGGGGAAAATGGAGACTCTTTAACCTGTCATTTGAATGTTGTCTGGACGGATCACGTGTTTCGGGATTTGGACAATGGAAGTCGATTTTAAGGGCTCTTGAATTTCCTGCCGCTTCTTCTAAGGTAGATGCTTCCGAAGACAGTTTCATGTAAGGACATTAAAAGAAACTCAAGGGGACTCTCTGATGCTCTCCAGATGTGTCAGGACTGTAACTCCTAGAAGACGGCAATCCTGCAAGGTGCAAGGCCAACACATCTGGAAGGAACACGTTTGGGACCATCTGTTGCATTATTTCTAAACACCAGAACATTTATCACTTCCAGATAGGGTTAGGGTTAGGGTATTTATGCACGTAGTATTAAACACATTTGGAGGGTTATTTCCTACAAAATCAGTATAAAATCCTGCCTTAAGTTAAAATAACAATCTGCGACACTTTTCCATTTGCGCTATATAAGAATTTCAGGTGTTTTTGAAGAAACACGCTGGCATTCTGATTAATTTCAAAGCACAGTAATTTGTGAAAACATGCTCAGTTTGTATTTGCTTTTGTTCGCATTTGTGAAATTCTTATATATTTTGGGTAGTTTAAATAGGTATATTATATAGATGGGAATGAAAGATGAAAAGGAATTGCCTGGAAGATAAGTGAATAGAACCTGAGGGTCCGGTATAGTCAATCATTTATAACACAAGGCTGGCAATGGTTCTTACTAAGGTTGGGGAGCATATATTTTTTATCTTCATTCAGAACTGAAACTAACTGGATGACCATCTGGCCAGCTTGCCCTTCCCACCTTAGCTTGCGAAACAATTTTGTGAAACCTTGGAAGTTGCTGCTCCACAACAAAATTAAAAGGCAAATGATTGTTATTTTTGTAAGCAGAGGCCTGACAGAATAAAGTAGGGATGACTGATAAAGTCTTGAAGAATTAAATGGAAGTATTATGTAGATAGAAGTATTATGAACCCTTCCCTCCCCCCTCCCCTTTTTTGTGCCTTTGAATCAGTGTTGATTCCTGGCAACAGCCAGTACAAGTCCGTGCAATTTTCTTGGCAAGGTTTCTTGGAAGTGGTTTGCCCTTGCCCTTCTTCCTAGGACTGAAAGAGAGTGACTGGCCCAAAGTCACTCAGCTGACTTTGTTCCCAAAATCACAATAGGTAGGCAGCTAAGAGTATTTAAGATACAATATAATCAATATTAAAATATTTTATTTCAAATTATGTCTTATTTTTCAGCATAGATTTACTGAATATTAATGCATTTGTGAAGTAGGTATCACAGCCATGATATTTTCTTCTGTAAAGCCAAAACTATTTTATAGGCAAGAGTATAAAATAAGATTATGTATTACTAAATGAAAGGTAACTAAATATTTGTTGTCTCCTGATGATTGGTTTGAATTATTCCTATGTAGCATTACTGATTTCCAGTAGAAACTTTTAAGTACTCACAACTTTTATACAGGTGTCCATAATTTTATACTATTTTTATATGCATATCAAGGTTTGTAAGGATATGCTTGGAAGTAGACTTTCACACTGCCTGCATTTTGTTTCATATCAGTTGTCTTTGATTTTTTTTTTCAGTTTAAAAGTTTCTGTGTGGGATATCATTTATCACATACTAGTGAGAGAGGTGCTGGTTTGAATGATTGTTAACTATTACTGAATAGGTCTTTGTGATTCTTCTTCAGGACCAACCAACAAAAACATTTTGACATAACTTGAACCACAAAATGTCAATGCAAAATTAAGTTAAAATTCATTGATGTTCCTTCATGTTAACTCTCATATAATAAAGTACTTTGAAACAAGATCATATTAACTTTAAAAAAGATAAAATCCTCAGTTTGGGAGAAGAGCATTTGGCGTATTTGTGTATGTCAAGTCAAGGTGGTGGCTATGATGATGTCAAAATTTTACTCCATTTTAATGGGTTGCACATGCACAGCAGGGCTTCCGTTGCACCCGCCATTTTGATTTTATTTATTTATTTTACTCTTGAAGACACCCCTGTTGAGAAACTCGTGGAATGGTATTTACTGAAAATGATTTTGATTTCTAGGTATTCTTTTCACTTGGACGCAACTACTTATCAGTAATGTATTCTTTACAGGGGTGTCAAACTGGCGGTCTGAGGGCTGGATGTGTCATGCGCAGACCATGCCCACCTCAGCTCCACAAAGGGAAAAACGTCGTGAAATGTCACGTGACGGCAACGTGATGCCGCGAAGTTTGACACCCGTGCTTTACTACATTAGTTTGGTTTTCAATTTTGTTAAGCCGCACTCTAGAAACCCTTTTGGAAAAACTCACTTCTTTTGAAATGGCTTTAGGAATGCAGTTTAAGTTCTTCGGTAAGATGGATGCCTGTTTCAGAAGAGTAGAACAGTCTGTATTTCAGCCATAAATTTGCTACTACACATTAGCTGTTCGGGAATGCTATAGATTATCCTGTTAATTGCAATGCTAAAAAAACAAGAAGTCTCCCTTCTGTTGCAATTAAATCTTACTTCTCTCTCTTTTCTTTTTCATAAGCATCTGTTTTAAAAGTAACTGAAAAAAACCCCAACATGGCCATTTCTCCTACAAAGAGAGAACTGCCAGGTTCCTCCATCACAATATGTCTGTAGTATAAATGTCGAAGCCATAAAGAGAGGGTAAAAAACACTCTCAACCAGCTGAATGGCAGATTCCTGCCTTTTGCTTGAGAACACGCACATCTATCACTGTTATTATGTCTGACACACTCTAATGCTTATATTCCTTCTTAAGCTGTAAATGAGTAGACTCAACCACTGCTTTGACAGCACAGCATTAATCAATTTGGCAGTTGCCTCCACTCTCTAAATTGTATGTTTCTAATACTCCTGTGGGTGAAATAATCCAAAGAATGAGGATAACTGCCGAAGGGAATCCTGCCCCTTTGTCACCATGGCTATCTTGCATTCAAGTATGAAGTTAGATAAGGGTCCTGGTCTCCCAAGGTCCATTCACCTTGTTAACAGCAGATCACAAAGCTACAGGCATGGGTGGAATCCAGCTTTGGCTCTTTAATAAGTTGCAGCCAATTAAAGTGACATTTGTATCCCAGGAATAAGACACTTGGTGTGAATGGTAAATTACAGGATGTTCCTTTATTGTTAAAATTGAAGTGTTTTTTGAGGGAGTACTGATATGCATGGGTCTCTGGAGGGCATGTGACATATGCATCATAATATGGCACAGACAATGCAAACTATATAAATTATATCACGTGCAGTGATACCATGATGCATATAGTTGCACTGGAATCAGGTGGCACCAACGTGTAAATAAATAAACATCATAATGTAGATAATGTTTGCACCAAATGCCAGTGTTAACATAAGACATATATTTGCAAGTTATCTGCCCAAATGTGCCAATTAGTTGGGAGCAGAAATGCAGTGAAACTGTGTTACATCCTTCCAAACACAATCTAGACATTTTACCTTAACACCCTATATTGTTTTACTGGAAAATATAAAATATAAAATATAAAAATTCATAAAAATATAAAATAAAAATATTAGCATTTTTATCATGTTTGGAATATGCAAAGAGCTTCATTATATTGTTACTTATTTCTAAAAAATATCAACAAGGGTACATCCATGTTAATAATAAAATTATTGAATTGTCTTCAAGAGTATTTCCATGCATGCATTTAAGTCATGCTTACAGATAATTCTAAGCAAGTTGCTTTCTTTTTCTTAGAGGAAGTTCTTTCTTTAGTGACCACAATAGGGACTGGCAACTTGGTCACTAAGTAACTGCTTATTTAGACAATCTCTCCATTTTGCAAGGGAGGGGGGAACCAGATCAGGCACAGGGCAACACATTCTAACTGACTGCAATGATAGACATAAAAAAGAGAGGGAGAGGGAGGGGGGAGAGTGTGTCACATATGTGTACCTTGGTCACAGAGTTATATTTTAACACCATCACAACTTCAGATGGTTGCTGCATGAGGCAATAAGGTCTATCTATACACTAACGCTGGAGTGGAGAATTGAGAGACAGTGGCTTACCTACCTACGATCGCTATTCTGTGTCCATAGTTGTCCTAAGGTGAGACTTCACTTGGGCTTTATATTTCATTATGATATGTCAACCACAAATACTCTGTTGGACAACTATTTTGTAAAATCTTTGCAGTTGCTACTTCTAAACTTAACATTTCATTGGTGCCTCTCTCCATAATTGCTTTGTTAGTATTTTTCTTAATGCCCTGGGGAATGAATTTGAGTAAACTTTTGAATGGTTAAAGTTAGTTCAAACTTGAGCACAGCTATAAGTTATCGCTTCCGGATTATTCAGAATGGTCAAGTTAAAGGGCAATTTTATTCTTTGAAACAACCTGTTTGTTTACCTTTTATGCTTAAAGTTCATTTTACTGGTGATGGATGAAGGGGCCATGTAGGTGAATATAGAAATACACTGCTTTCATGCAGTCATTATCTGGTGATGGATGAAGGGGCCATGTAGGTGAATATAGAAATACACTGCTTTCATGCAGTCATTATCTGTCTGTCTATGACAAAAGGAAGTAATTTGGCCGTGTCAACACAAAACTGAACAAATCAGATACCAGGAAATTATTGCAACAGGATTTGCTGTGTTTCTGTTGATGCCATAAAGGTTGTGAAGGAACTAACTGTTGACAGGAGCTAAAACTGAAACTTTCCCTGAAATTTCATGTTTAAGTTATGAAACAGATACTGTTCATCTGAGGTTTTCTATGATGTTTTTAATATTTTTATTATCTTCTCAATAAAATTTGTTTCCAGTATGGTTTCCTCAGTTACCATAATCTCACAGCTTTAGCTGTCTAACTAAGGTTATAAAGGAACTGAAATTGAAGAGATTTGGAAAACCCAGCTGGGGAAATGTGGCCTGATAGGAATATGACAATTTCCTGAGGAATTGTATAAAATTTGACAAATATTAAGGGAAATTACATTTTTTCCATTCTCATATTTCTGCATATCACTGTATAATCAAAATCTGACTTGTTTGTGTTGAGGTAGAGGTTCTCAAATATGAATTGTGACTCCATAGAACATTATGAGCAACATTATGAGAGTGATAACACTTTTTTAAAAAAACCTCAGCTTTGCAAATGGAAACTAAGAAAACTGTCAAAACTTACTTGGATTTGCTTCTCACTTTGTTGTTCCCTGCTTTGTCCATTAAAGTAAGCAGTGGGCAGTTGTGATATTCCAGAATTAGAATATACTTGTAAGAAAAAGATTAAAATAATGAAGTAATAGATACTTTTCTAGCTCAATTCTCTTCAATAAGTTTTACTTATAGTAAGGGGCTGCACATTTTATTTTATTATAATGTTCAAAAACACCTCTCATGAGTCATTATCAATGTAGAAGTACCTGTCATGTAAGTGCTGCATTTAAATAATCATGGTAGAGGGAACTGTCTATCTTTTAAGTGAACTGGCAGGATGACAATGTTGCATATACCTTTCTTTTTTTAAAAAAAGTCAGCTGGCTACTGGTTACTACAGTACATGAGCATATTCTGTTTCTATAATGTTTCACATCCAGACACTTTTCCTCTAGAAAGTATATAAAGTGACAAAAAGCTGTTAACTTTCCATGGGCATTGAGTAAAGGATGTAGTCCATGAAAAGCATTAATATCAGTCAAGTTCCTCAAAAATATTGCTTATATTGATTGGAAGCTTAAATTTAATGTGAACATATAGTTTCAAGTGCATGGGAAAATGAGATAATGGGCTCTTTTGTCTCCTTTCTCAAACTGCAGAAACTCACTGATAAAAACCAGTAAAGTATACATATGTACTGTGTGAAATCTGGAGTCTATCCGCCACTTCAAGATCTTTGCATTACTGATATGTTTCTAGAGCTATGTGGTACAGATTGCAAAATTAGGGAAGCACTCTCTTCAACTATAAAGGCTACTTTTTATATTTAGAGAACCAATGTATGATGATTCCCACATCTGTTTCTCTTTGAAATAAAATTCTTAGGGGCTTGGGGTAAAAGTTGTGTTAACTCATTGTAGTATTTAAGCAAATAACTCTTTTGGCAGTGTTTATTGCTTTTTTACAATCAGCGTGATTTAATGTTAATGTTTATGTTAATGTTTGCATGTCAGTTTTTAAAACCTTATCAAGTCTATAGTTTTCTGAACACCTTTAAATATTCGTATGTCTTTATTTATTTACATGTAAAGGTAACATGCTATGCCTACAGGTGGACATCCTAAATAAAATATCCATATCAAATCCATGTTGATGAACTCATGTTTTTTTTGGCTGTAGAACTGGAAAAGCAAAATCTGTTCTTTACTAATATGCAAATCTTTAGTTATCAATTCCATTTTCTTTCTTCTTCTATTTACTTTAATAGGCATGAACTTTTTTTCTGCCTTGTGATAGGAATGTGTATCTTATTAGCTCCCTTAGGGACTTCCATTTATCCAGGGTTTTTCATTGTTGTACTTAACCCAGATATTTTTTATTATACTTTTAATCTTGAAGATCAGAACAGCAATTAGCTCAAGCTGTTTCAAAACTAAACCATTTGGATTTATGATGGTTTACTTCAGGGAGAATCTAATAGTATCTATTTGTGACATTCATTAAAAAAGCACCATATTGCCTGGACTTTCTTATTCTTCAGTTCTGAGTTTATTTCTTGGATGAGAAAAGAAACATCTTAATGAAAAATAAGAAAGTCCAGTTGCCTTTTGTTTTTTTTTAACAAAAAACATCTTTGGGAGAACCATGATCTGGGTGAGCGAGAATCTCCATAGACAGACAAAAAAACATAGAATATAAATGGTTCACAATGTTGGTTGTGGAATGGAAAACAAATGTTCATTTTTTAATCTAACATACGTATTATATTTCAGTGTCTCGTTTGATATATTGCAAACAATTTAAATCTTGAATTCAATATGTATTTATGATTTAATGACCTTATGTCCTTTTCACAGTATATGTCTTTGTTGTTCCAAGTTGGTGCTCAGATTTCTTTTAACGCTATGCTAGAGATGGTGCTTTTATTTATATAGGAATTTGTCTCAAGTGAAGGAAATAGTTATACAATAATAGTATAGTCCATCTGAGTGATAGGTTCAATTTCATTTTATTAGGTTGAAAGGAAAATGCTGTATCATTTCCACAATGTTCTTGGCATCCACTAGTGTGAATCAAAAGAAGGTCATATAAAATATATACAACAAAGTCAGTGCTTCTCAAATACTTACCTATTATGATTATTACATTCAGTTAGAAAGATCCTAGAGAATGTGATTTAGATTTAGATATTTCTTGCACCTCTTATGATAATACCTTTTACCTCCTGTTTTCTTTGGGAAGCATATCATTCAAGATGTACTAGCTAGAGTATTGCAGAACTTTGCATATGGAATCAGTTTTTTAAAAAATTGCTTTGAACCTATGAATTCAATCCCTGCACGATAACAATAAAAAATTATACATTTGCCCACGTATATCTTCTCATGCTCTCTATATTTCCCAAATGCTTCCTCACATTTGAAGTTTGGTTGGTGGGTTTTTGCTAACCTTATTTTGGATTTTGGTATGATTTTTAATTTTGTTTTATCTTTGTATTTGCTTTTATCTGATGAAACACCGGCATTTTGTACCTTTCCTAATTGTTATTCATTGAAGGAAGAAATTTAAGTTTTGCTGTTTAGAATTTCAGAGACCTTTATGAAGAACAATATTTTTGGAAGAAGAAAACTAATTACTAAGGGCCCTGTTTCCTGTTTATATTACTAGCTGGTTAAGTATCTTGGCTGCTATGTATATTAATTTTGGATGTTTTTATTGTTTTAAAATCTTTTAGTGTCTTAATATTTAATATATTTTTTTGATTGTAAACTACCCAGAGTCATTGACTGAGATGGGTTTCTATAGAAAATGAATGAATGAATGAATAAACAAATGAACGAATGAAGCAATGCAAAAATAATTGCTTTACATGGCCGCTTGGTTCTTTTTCCCTGTTCTGTAATTTTTTTTAACCGTGCCCTTGATTTGAGAAAAAAGTGCTGTTCAGTGATGACTTTTTTTTTGTTCACATTGGGTTTTAATAAGTGGTAAACCTTTCTTGTAAAGCACCATGTCATTTCTGTGTTTTTGAAAAATCCTATGATATCATTGCCATAAAATATCACTTGTTTACCCTTGGACACTCCCTTTATAGCTTCTCTGATCTGATATTCCTTTTTGATAATCCAGAATAATGAATGTCAAATGATTATCAAACATTTGATTAGTTCAGGCTTTTTTCTGACTCTTTTGAATTCTTATCATGCAGGGATTGAATTCATAGGTTCATAGGTTCAAATGAGTTCATAGGTTCAAATTAATTCATATCATTTTCTTCCAAATCTTTTTCTTAACCATCCACCAATTTTGAAATACATATTCAGTATATGAGTTACTTATGTGTGAAAATAATTTTACAAGCTGTTTACATTGTTTCCAACCATTATTTATCCTAATACTATTCAAAAAAATTATATATTTGTTTTGGATACTTGTATGTTGCTTTAATAATCTAAACTCTGCGTGGTTCACAGTTAAAAACACAAAGCAAAAGGTTAACCATAGAGATCCCTGCATTCATCTCACCTCTAATCCTCCCAAGATTGGACTCAAAGTTGTCATCAATAATTGTAAACATCTGGAAAAAGTCAATTTCCAGAGGGAAAAAAGATATATGGGAAAGAATCTAAATGAAAAATGATATACCAGTTTATATTTTAATTTGCAGATGTCGGTAATATATCTAGTGAAAAAGAGTAGAATAGCTTGTGACCTCCCCTCCCCCCTTATACCTGATAGTTTGGGTTTCAATCACTTTCTTGCTACATGTCTACAGCTGTGATTCTAAAGATAGCCTATTGCATTGTTGTAAGATCTCCTTTCCTTGGCATCACAGTGACTCTATCTATCTATCTATCTATCTATCTATCTATCTATCTATCTATCTATCTATCTATCTATCTATCTATCT
>JANHFL010007172.1:35356-70944 GCA_032468155.1 Oxyrhabdium leporinum | reverse complement strand
TACACTTAGGCAAGAAAAACCAAAAGTACACATATAGATTGGGTGAAACCAGGCTTAATAGCAGTAACTGTGAGAGGCAACTGACAAATATAACACAGCATTGAGCACAAATATATATGATGACAAATCAAAATCAAAGGCATTATTATGTCTTAATATATCATACCATTTTCTAATATATGGGGAAGCAAATTTTTATCAAGCCGAATTAAAATATTCTGTGATAGTAGGAGGACAATGTATTTTATATTTTTATTTATTCATTTTTTTATGCAAGATAAGTGTTTCAAAGCTTCTGTATCAAACTGGCCCTTTTCTGGCTTAATAAAAATTACATCCTACTTCTTCCCAACAGATTCTGAATAATTTGAAATAATAAGCTCTGTCAGCTCAATTTGGGAGGCGGAAGAAGATGTTGTAAAATCTGTCCATCCATCCAGTTAACAAAATTTATAATCTGTTTCAATTGGGCAGCAAAGAACAGGGGAAAACATAGTATATAAGCCAAACGTATAAGAAGAAATCTAATGCAAGCAGGTATCTTTCCTGCATGTTGTCCTAAATTTAACCACCTCACTGATGCATTTAATATGGCGGGGGAGGGGCAGTAAAAACCAGCCGTGTTGGTGGACAAAGTCTCAACTATTTTACCTTGGGAGTCATCAGATTTCAAGCCCATCAAGGAAAGAAGGGGATTGATGACATGGTGGCCACTTCAGATTTCTCTTCTGAGTTTAAGAATGTTTACTACAAGGTGTGTGTAGCAACACATCTTCCTGCCAGGTCTGATGTAGAAAACCAATTTCTATAAAGATGCTTAAGAACTTTACTTTTTCTGAAGTTTGAAATACACAAATCCTAGCTTGTGGTTATCACTGTGTGAGTGCCAGGGTTTGTTTATCAGCAAATATGGGGCATAATCATATATCTCAATAAATAAAGTTGGTTCACTAAATAATATCATTCTTATCAATGCTATATTACCCACTCTGTTGGAGCTACACCATGACCACTAAAAAGCGAACTTCCTTGCTCAAACAAAGTTCATTTGTTTTCTGTCAGGCTTCTTCTGCGTTTTTCTTGCATTTTTTAAAATTAGTGCCCTACTTCTGAACATATTTCGTGGTGTGCATTTGTGTATAATTATTAATTTTTTTTAACAATATAAAAATGAGCACAAACTAAATTAAGTAAGAAAAAGAAAAGACAAGGAAATCAAAGAGCAGTTCAAGAAAAGAAAAAGAAAGTAAAGAAAAATAGAAAAGAAGTAGTTTCCAACTTGGATTCCTTTACTCCTCTCTCTAACCATCTATCTTCCCTGTCCAATTTGAGAACATTATTGTCCTCAATTCTGGTCCTTTGGTGTTATACAAATCCTTACACAACAAGATGGCCCAGCACAGGAGAAACAACACCACAAGATCAGAATCAGCAGAATCACCTTCATTTTTATTTTATTTTTAAAGGACACTCTTTTGGGGACAATAATGTTCACATTTTGGACAGGAAATATAGATGGTTTGAGAAAGGAGTAAAGGAATCCATTTATGCCAAAGTGAAAAATCCTTTCACTTTAGCCTCAGACACAACCTGTCCCCTTGTCAAGGTTCCAAGTAACACATCCCCTTCAATGAGAACTCCAAGGCAAGTGCATTCCTCAAAGAACATTTTATTGGGACATATCAAATTGGCACAGAGTTGGTGGAAAACCGGCTCTAAGTTCCTGCTGGTTTTACACCCAATTAAAAGTAAAATTTTGTCACGTCCCCCCAGAGTCTCACATGTTCCAATCAGCATGTAGTCCAGTTGCTAGGTGACCTCAGTCTCCACCTTTCAAACACCTGCACCAACGTTCTTGATTCCCACAGGAAAAAAATTACTTAGGCTACAACACCCCAGCTATCTCTACACCCCCCTCCCTGGCCCCTTCGCTCCAGGTGTGTCAGCCCTGAAGCAGTGAGAAAAAGAAACCTCCCTAGAGAAAATGGCCACAGTTAGGCCAGCTTCAGGGTTGTCAACCCCATTTTATAAACAGGCAAGACTAAGGAGTCTGAATAAACAATAATAGAAGGACACCCCTCATACAATTGTTGTAGCATTCCCATGGTCATGTGATCAACATTTGGGCACTTGGCAACCAGCCTATATTTACAACAGTTGCAGTGTCCCAAAGTCATGTGATCGCCATTTGTGACCTTCCCAGCCAGCAAACAAAGTCAATGGGGGAAGCTGGATTTACTTAATAACCATGCAATTCACTTAGCACCTACAGTGTGATTTGCTTAATAATCCTGGCAAAAAAGTTGTCAAATGAAGAATGAGTCATTTAACTGCCTTGCTTAGCAACCAAAATTCTAGTCACAATTTGTGATCATGAGTCAAGGACTACCTGTATATCTGGTGACAAATGAAGGCCTTGCAAACCTTAGCTCACCCAGGTAGTGTGTGATCTTTGATAGCCACTTAGTCATTTATCATGGTGTGGGATGAAGCCAACGAGAAATGGCTCCCATGCCATGATAAATGGAAGGCATCTCACCTGAACCTTCAGGAGATTTTTTGTGAAATATTACCTTGAAGCATAGTAATTCTGCGAAGAAAAGAATCTATGTTAGTAAATTTGATTCATAGAGAGATTTGCATAGAAGACGTATCAGATCCAACACGGTAGCTGTTTTCCATAAAACGATATGGCATACATTTATATTTTTTCCTTGCTTTGCAGGAATGGTAAAATCAATTCATATATGCACGGATGATTGTCATCTCCTTTTAAAGCCCACAGCTATTTTTAATTGAGTGAAAGCATGGAAGGCTTCTCAGATTCCCATAAACTACAATCTATCAATCTATAACCTAACTTTCCTATGGGATGTATATTCTTTACAGCTAATTGCCCAAATATGTACAGTCAAAGCAATGGTGCCTTCATGTAACAAAAAAGCCAATCTTCCTTGTTAAAAATGTTGTTCTACTTCCTCCTCTCAAAATAACTTTATGTCAACATAGTATGATTGACTTGCAGGGCCGGCACATTGTGCAATAAGTTCACATGGTGCAAGATTGTGTGTTTGTGTGTTTGTAAGTACGATTCACTGGGTTAGGGATTTTTTGTCTTCACTGTGAGTTGTATTGGGTTGGGGGGATACACAAAGGGAGGCTTAGCCAATCTTATTGTACACATATTGTTCGCTGACAATAAAGGTTGATTTGATTTGATTTGGTTGATTTGATTTGAAACTACAAATCTCTGAAATACACACCAGTATTACACACAAGTTTTGTGGCTTTATTCTTCCTCTGGAACTTTACAGGGCATTAAGAACTGTCAAAAAATGTATGATGAATTCGTTGATGTTAACCTTCTTCAACTAGTTTGTGGTAGAATTCATTGAAGACAGAGAAATGGGGAATTGGCAGGTGAGTAACAAAAAGCAAAAAATGGATTCCTCAAAGATATAGAACAATTGCTGTAGTCTTTTCTTGCCAGACCAATAAGGCTAATTCAAGTAAGGGTAACTACCATCTTCCTCCAAGTTCTCATACCTGCCCTTTCTTCAGAGCAAACTTTATGTTTAGCAGCACTGAGTCTGTAGATGCTTAGAATCACTAGCCATTGCCCACTCACAAGAAAGCTGGTATTTGCACTTCATCACACAACTGCTATAAATCTTCATATCGCTGAAGTAGGATTCATTGACTTCTGCAATAAAGCTCCCAGATTGAGAAAGGACAATAGTAGAGTCTTCTGTTTTGTATGCAGAAGGACCCAAATTCATTCCCCAGCATTTCCAAGTATGGTTTGGAAGTTCTCCGTCAGAGAACTTGGAGGCCCATTGCCAAATAATAATTGGGGCAATATCATCTAGTGGTAAAGAAGCCAGACTAGAAACCAGGACATAGTGAGTTCTACTTAATCTTCAAATTCCCTTCCAGCCCTATGATTTCATGATTCTATAAAAGCCAGCTGGGTGACTTTCTCTAACAGCCCAATTCACCAGGTTGCTGTTGTGGAGAAAATAGGAGGAGGAAAGTATGTTAGGAAAGTATGTTCACTGCTCAGAGTTATTTATAAAAAATGATGAAGGATGGATTAAAATAAACTTTGTAAAAACAATTTTAAGCTAGTAGGTCCCATAGGTTAATAAAGAATAAAACAGTTTAATATGTGTTCTTCTCTGATCTTGCTGACCAACAGTGGATTAAGGGCCCCTAAAAGGACTTTTCAACCATCTACATCACGGGTGTCAAACTCTCAGTGTCACGGCAGTGTCACGTGACATATAGGGACTTTTTCCCCCTTCACTAAACCAGGCGTGGGCATGGCCAGCATGCGACACATCCGGCCCCCAGGCCAGGAGTTTGACAGCCCTGATCTATATTAAAACAGATATTTCTATTGAATAGAAAATCTGAACTCAATAACAATCATCCGTTCACTTTTTAAAAGACACAGAAGTACTTTTAACCTCAACGTTGCCTTTCACCAGTGAAAGCAACAGCAACAAACCTGGTATACGAAAAAATTTTAAATACCTATAAATCAACCCTCCGTCCTTTGGTAACGTTAGGACCATAGCTGGCATCAAGTCAGGGGCAGGAATTGTGAATATAATAAAAGAATGACATTTGATTGGCGAAGGAACTGCAGATAATTGATTGCTAGTTAGTTGGAAATAGGAATTTACACACATACACCAATGCTAAGTAACAAAATTATATCAAACAGAAAACTGTCTTTCTCCATTTTTGAAGTTTCAGCAACTACAGGTTGCCATTTGAAAATATTGGAAAATTGCAGGGTTGTGCCATAAAGAAGCAGCATGAAGAGGTGGATTGTAAAAATTGAACAAAGAATTGCATCACCAAAACTAAGGACACCTAGGAAACTCATCTCTGCACAAGAAAATGAGTCTTGGGCCTGGCTTGCAGATTCTTTCAGTTGAATAAAATTATGTTATTAAAATGTATAACTTACAGGTAACACCTATCCTTGCCAATGAACATCACCTGTAGAATTGATGACCTACCATCCATTATAAATTTTAATCAGCATCAACATCATCACAGCAATAAGACTGATGAAATATATTTACCTAGTGGCTTATTTGTGCTGTTGTCAGGAAGTATCAGCATTTTTTCTTGGCACGCCTACATGAAAAATAAAGCATTTGTATTTTTGCTGTCATAATATTAAGACTAGATAGATAAAGGACAATTAAGGAGGAAACTGGAGCATGATAAAGCCCTTATATAAATCAGTAGTAATATACTGTGCACCATACAAGTGGTATGTAGAGGTTCTGACATTCAGACTCCACGTGGAAGAATTTACAAGTTAAATGAAGTTATATATACAGCAAATGCAATGTTTGTTCTTTGTTCTCTTCCATGAGCAGAACGTTGAAAGAGTAAAAGCATCTGCTCAAGCAGATTGTGTGGTCTCCACTCGTAAATTGGTGGATATTTTCTTCTTTGTGGTATGTCATAGAAATGATTAGGAATGTACAAATATTATACAGTTATACAGGAATGGTTGAGAGCTGAATAACTGGAGCAACCAACTCAACCGTGAGGCTCTAACTCCTTTCCTTTTTTTTGGAAGTCATTTTATTGTGCAACTCTTCATTATTAAATGATCACGACTGATAACAGGTTTTGAAAATTTGACCTAAAGTCCCACGACTCTCTAACAGAAAACTGTTGCTAACAACAAATATAAGGAAATGAAAAGGAGAAATTACACATAATCCTGAGCAATCTTATTCTACTTTGAGTTTAAAAAAGGTGAAGAGATACACGGGGTGAGGTATATCTCTCATACTAATGGATGCAAATGAACTGTGAGCCCCATCTTTGATGATACAAATCAGCCGCCTGTCAGCGTTCCATTTAAGTTCAAATAATTCACTTAGCACTCAGGTACGAAATAATCTAAGAAAGAGTTTATTAAAGAACCATGCTGTTACATCTGGGAAAACCTGGGTCTGAAGGGCCAGGTTTTCCACACCCAAAAGAGAATTCAGAACCACCTTCTTTTGACCATCACATTCCCCAATCCTAAGTTATACCCAGCATTCCTTCTTCCAGCTTGGCACTCCTCTTCCAGGTGCTGCACAGAACGGCCTTGACATACCTAGACAGGATATTGTTGTGACTACAACCCCTCTAACTGCCATGAGAAAGTACCTAGGTGTAATTATGTGGCAGCCTGCAGAGGCCTCGGTTTCATGGCTTCCAAGGCTGACACCGCCTTCTAATTTGGATGCATGCATACACTGATAACATATGTGTGGAATATTTTCATTCATATTCACAGAAGTGCTCATCCCACCCCAACACGTTTAAGGTAAACAAGCCTGTAAGCCGATGAAGGCAACTTTGAAGAGAAGAAACTCTTGTTCTCTTGGAGATAAAAAGAACTGAAGAAGACTAGTGTGAAAGTAGAAAGTATTAATGTGAAAGATATCCCAGAATCCTTCAGGATACAGTCTAAGTTTGATTCCAATATGAAGTGAAACCAAGTTAGGAGCAGTCTATGTTCAGTCTTCGGAATGGGGCGGTATATAAATGTAAAAATAAATAAATAAATTCTCTGTTAGCCTTATCTAAAGTAGGGCTGATATCATCACTAGCAGTGCCCAGGGGCTCTCCCAGTAACTCTCCCAGTTATCGCTCTGCTGGCATTGAGGATAAATCTGATTTGCAGTATGGTGGAAAATTGCCGCCCAAAAAGTATCTGAGATTTCCATGCAATGTCACTGGTCGAGTCTTTTTTACTTAATGAAAATTTCTATGATAATTTATAGACCTCATTTGATGACAAGAAAGTTAGATTGGGGCATCCTAATTCACCACCAACTGATTTTGGAGCAGAATTCTTTTACATCACTGCTGGTAGATTTACATAATTTATATCATATTTCAGTCAACATGATAAAACATATAGATAGAAGTTGGAATGCTATATAAAACCTTATTTTAATTGCCCATGTCCCCTTTTCAGCATCTGCTCTCAAAAGAACAAAACCACCAACATACTGAATGCTGATATGGTTCTAGCATCAGAGGTTTGGCCAAAAAGATGTCAGCACCTTGAAAGATGGCACAAAAGAAGGAAACATGAGCCCAGGAGGAGCTGGGGGCGGAATGCAAGTTTTGCTGGCAAGCGTGGAGCATGAAGTTGCCAGGGTTTTGACAGACAGGTAAGGGCTCTCTCCAACCTGATACAGATTGCAATTAGTTTGGAATACTTTGAAACTCCTCCTCCCAACGTGTAATGACCCCACTGCATGGATTGCATGAGGTATAATGAAATATCATTGAAATACTCAGAAAAAGTTGAGATAATTTAAATCAATAAAGGCAGGGAAGAACACAAACTCTCTTGAATCCCATTTTCAGATCAGACTACTTGTGGGATTTAAGCTGGTGGTGACTAAATGAAAACAAGTGAGTCCATTATAAGCATATTTTCACCTGTATTCATCCCAGTCTGAGATACAGGTACAACGCTATTCTCAAGGATCTAAATACAAGGGTTTATATTTTTAAAAAAAGGCGGTGGGAGGACCCAAGTAAAGAAAGACAGCAACAGTTCTCTGATAACTCTTTATACACACAAACAGCAATTGTTGTCCTAGTCATCAGAAGTCCATTAAGAGTTAGCAGAGATAGCAACATATTTATTTTAATCTTGGTCAAATTAGCCAACATTATATTACTTAATTTTGAACCATTTTGATCTCTATCCCTTCAAATACTGTCCTAGAATTTGATTTCTTTTGATTTCTTTTCCTTTGCCCCTTCTCATAAAATTCTTCAAAAGTTCAACAAGACTCTTTTGTAAATCTAATATGGGAAAGTTATCTAGGTCACTTTTTTGCTTTGTTATTTGTGTAGTGGCCCTTTTAATTATTAAGGCATCAGCTGGTTTTATTTGTCTATCCAGTGCAGCATCTTTTTCTGCGTCATTCTCGTAGCCTGTTATTTTTAAATCCACTTGCAGATCAGTCTCATCTTGTCCAGTAAAACTTGTTCCTCTTCCGTAACATCTTTTAAACACAGTCTGCTTATAATGGCAGACATGGTTTAAATTAGCTTCTGGTTCCGTTGCTCACAAATATTGTTCAATATATCAAATATTAAAGTAGTTTGCTCCATTTTTTATTAGGAAGTCAAATCTAAGTGTTATTTTCCTTTAATTGTAATATTAGTTCCTTCTGGTTCCTGCTAGTGTCCAACCTTTGAAGTCTCATCCTATTTTTAATAAAAGAATTCAAAACATCAGCATTTTTTTTAAGAAGGATTTTTATAATTAATTTCAAAATCTTATTTCAAAACTATCTGGATCCTTAATCCATTGTACTTTCACCAAATTTGGACTTTTCAAAATCAACATACTAATTAACCGGCTGTTTATTCCTTAAAATTATATTTAAAATTTCTTTCACTAAGGATGGAAGGAAACTCACACGCTTGTCAATCCAAAGATTCCTAATATATGAAAAGCAGTTAGCAATTAATTTCTGAAAGTGTTTAGAAAAGTAACGTGCGAACCCAGTGTCCATAAAGCTACTGACCACAGTTTCAGCAAGATTACTATTCCTTTATCTAGGAGAGCTCTAAAATCATCAGAGTACTGTACTGCTGTCTCTTCATGAAGAGCAATTGTCTGGAGCATCTGTGAGTGATCTCAAGTCCTATCCTTGTCCAGCTCTTCTTTGTCTGTTTGCTGGCTCTTCATTCTATTGTACTTGTCCATTTCTTCTCTGGAAGTCATCACTCCTGTTCTTCATCTGTTAGTGAAGTTAACAGAGATAGTGCAGCCATTTCCCAAAAAAAGTTTTTAGATTAGATCACAGTCATGACTAAATAGATTGTGGAGGGGAAATAAAAGCAAGAGTGAAAGAGAAATCCCCCCTCAAGAACTCTTCCTGTGAACTGGACTATACTGAATCCTTTTCAGATAAATTTGAAACCATGACAGGTTTGGAACCAACCTGATCCTGAATCATAAAAGCCTGGGAAAGGGTACTCAAGATTGGCCCTATCATTTGGCAATGGGGACCAGCTACCCAAGCTGACAGGTGTAGGAATAGTATGAGGCATTGAAGGAGAAAGCTCTGGAAGTTGGGTAGCTTATTCCACACCTCTTAACCTAAGACCTCTACCTGTGTATGGCAGAAGGTACCATTCAACTGCAATTTTAATCAGCTTCCAGATGCAGTATACCATTTTATTCTTTGCTTCAGGCATGTCTTGAAGTGGTTCTGAAAATTTCAACTTTAATCCAAGTGTGGAGATTTGGCAAATTCACAAATAAAATCTCACTCCAGCCTCACACTTAGTGGCTGGTGTCAGACAAAACGAATATGGTGATTTATAATGGTAATAAAGTTGGCAAACAAAACTGCTGAAATGATAATTGATGTGTTCAGTGCTTCAAATGGCAACACACAATAAGGCTGCACTCCTATGCCACAATTATATATCCTTGAACTTTGCCTTGATAGATCTTTATAGGATTATACTGTGCTTTTATTATTATAAAGATTACCCAATTATGCTCATTAGGAAAAATAATTATTTTGAAAGTTGCACACACAAAGAAAGACAATATCTATTCTTACTGTTGACTGGAAACAAAAAAAATGAACTCATGACTTAAGGCAAGGGTGTCAAACTCACGGCCCACTGGCTGGATGCGTCACGTGCTGGCCAGGCCCACCCCCAGTTTAGTGAAGGGGGAAAAAGTCGTGATATGTCCCGTGATGACAAGAGGTAAATTTATAATTGAACAAATAAGTGCTGGAAAAAAGGTTGGAAGCTACTCCTTTATATCTATTTTTTTTCTTTTCTATTTTTCTTTTCCTTTTTTTCTTTCTTGCCTTCTTAATTTTCTCATTGATTCCTTTCTTTTTCTTTTCTTTTTCTTACTTTATACCAGTTTATGTTGGGTTTTTTTCCTTCCTTTTAAAAATATCTTTAATAAAGATTCTATAAAAAAAGAAGTATGACATCCATCTAGTAAACTCTCAAGATTCATTTCTGTCACCATGTACATGTATACATCCAAGCTAGACTGCGTTGTTTCTCTGTGTCATACACGATATGTGGGTATATGCATAATTTTGTATTTATTTATTTATTTTGTCGTGTTTATTTAGCATATATTAGATGTGGGGGCTCTTTGAGAGCTGTATGCAATGAAATTTCATTTTAATGTATGTCGATTAGTGTACATTCAAAATGACAATAAAGTTATTCTAAGTTCTAGTCTAAATTTGCACCCAGAAGAGAGACAACATATTCAAAATCTGGATTCAGATTTTAAATGGAAATTGGGCAAATAACCAAAGGATACATTTACTAAATTTGGAAATCACCCTTTCAGCTAATGGGCACCAAAGAAAATATAAAGGCTGTACTGTAGCAAGGATGGAGATTACAGACTTCAGTGCCTTACCCTGAAAGTACAGGTAGTTCTTGTTGCTAAGTTAGTAACCATTCACAGTTGCAATAGTGATGACTTTTGTGAGCAATCCTCACTTTTATGACTTTCGCAGGTATGTCAAGCAAAGAAAGTTGAAATAAGGCCATAAGCACAGTCACGGTTGGTATTGTTTAGCAACACTTCACTTAATGACCGATTGCCAGCCCCAATTAAATGAGGTTAAATGAGGACTACCTGCGTGTGTGTATTGGTATTTGACTTTTTCTTAACTTGTCTCTTCGCTTTGTAAAGAAGCACCTATCCCTATAATCATAAAAGGATTATATTAGAATAACCTCAAATCAGGGATGTGCTAAAAACTAGAGCTCCTCGGATTGTTTTTGTTTTACAGCAGGAGATATGATAAAGCTTTATCAGATGCAGATTTCTTCTGAGCACGTTTCATCCTCCCATCACTCTGATTAACTAGGAGCACAGGTGCTTCACTACTTCCAACACTATAGGTCTTTGACTTTGACTCTACCTGTGAATTTATTCATCTATTATCTCCATGTTGTATGAAAGTCGAGAGCCAGCTGCAGTATTTGGTAACAACCAGTAGCCTTCTTAAATCAGCTAAGGATGGTAAAATAGGACCTGTGAATGAGCATTGTGCTTTGATTGGACTTTTTGTTCTAGCAATGTCTCCCTGTCCTACCTGTCTATTTAGGTTGAGGAGGTAAACAAGAGAAACCTGCATTTCTTCCAGCTTCCAAAAGCTCAAAGTGAAATTTCTGGAGAGTTGTTTTGATAAACCTTCACCCCAGCATTCACTTAAACAAGTTAGCTTCTCTAATAAATTGCAGGTCACACAACAAAATAGGAAAGGATTTTAAAGGTGTAATGATTCTGCTTTAGGTAACTCATTCTTCCCAATATGGTACCCTCTGCTGAGCCTGCAATTCCCAAAATTTCCAGATAGCACACAATCCTGATACTGCAACCAGTCACCTAACCCTAAAGTATTGAAATCTTTTGTCTGAACTTTCCCAGGTAACTGATCAGGTAAAATGCTTCTCTTCCTACATCTTCCTCTCCTCATTACATTACAATGTGCTTGTGTAATATTATAAATGTTACATGGTCATATTGCAATTCCAGTCAGCACTAGAGAAAGAGAAAATCTCACAGCTGAAAGCAGCTCATCTTTTTTTCCCCACAACTCTCATCTGCCCATTATAGAATTTTTTCCCAAGGAAGAAATTCCATTCAGGTAATATTTATCCCACCAGCTATAAATCTGAACAAAATGTGAGAATGGTAATGGAATTCTTTTTCATCTCTAATACCTTCCTATCTTTGTAAGTTTACTACCTTTCTAATACTTTCAGGAGAAATTCCCAATATAAATATGCTTTATAAATGCCAACATTTGTTTAATAGTTATGTTAAAATCACCCAGCGGCTTCATATAAGTGTTGAAAAAGAGCGGAAAGAGTACTGAGCCCTGCAGAACCCTGTAAAGCAGTGGGGGAGGGCTGGATCTCTCCCCTCTAGTCAACACTGACTGACAGCAGCCACAGAGGAAGGAAGTGAACCAGGACAAGACCTCCCACTCCCATCCCCCGAAGCCGCCTCAGGAGAATCCCATGGTCAATGGCATCAAAAGCCACCGAGAGGTCAAGTAGAGCAAGGATGGATGCACTACCCCCATCCCGCTCCCACCAGAGATCATCCAAAAGTGCGACCAATGCTATTTGTGTCCCAAATCCAGGCCTGAATCCAGACTGGTAGGGTCGAGATAATCCGTTTCATCCAGAAATCTCTGGAGCTGCTGCATGACCACCTTCTCAACAACCTTCCCCAAAAAGGGAAGATTGGAGACAGGTTGGAAATTATTCAACCAGGTGGATTCCAGTGATGGCTTCTTAAGAAGAGGGTGGACCACAGCCTCCTTAAAGTGCTGGGGCACTGTCCCATCCTTTAGGGAAGTATTAATCACCGCCAGAGTCCACCCGCCTATCACCTCCTGGGAAGCTTTCACAAGCCAGGAAGGAAATGGATCTAAAACAGGTGTTTGCGGGCATACTCCCTAGGATCCTGTCCACTTCCTTGGGAGCAACAGGGTCAAACCGTTCCCAGACAACAGGGCAAGAACCTGCTTCAGGGGCTTCCACCGGACCAGCAACCATGCTGGCATCTAACTGGGAATGAAGTCAAGCGATTTTGTCTTCCAGAAAATCCGCAAATTCCTCAGTGCACCCCTTCAGGTGGACCTCAATCTCCTCCTTTCCCAGGAGGAGGTGGCTCACCTTAAAGAGGGTCGTTGGGCGATTATCTGCAGATGCAATTAGTTTGGAGAAGTATTTACACTTTGCCTCATGAATTGCCATGAGGTAGGCCTTAGTAGCCGCTCTTACCCGTGTTCTTCCGCCACATCTCCTCATGCAATTCATCCCTCTCAGTTCCTCTGTATACCACGGGGCACAGAGAGGTCTACAGGTGAGGAGAGGTCGCAAGGGTGCAATCCATCTCATTGCCACCAGTCTGTGATCTGACCATGATAAGGGGACCAAGGACAGGTCCACCAATTCCAGGTCACATAGGCACTGCTCCGACAAGAATACCAAATCGGGTGTGTGACCATTATTACTAGTCGGGCCCTGGATGACCTGGGACAGGCCCATGGAAGTCATGGTTTCCATGAAATCTCGGGCTACCTCCGCCCCCACCCCCAGGGAAGGCAGGTTGAAATCCCCTAGAACTATAAGCCTGGGAAATTCCACCGCCAGCCCCACGGTGAGGTCCAGGAGCCCAGGTAGGGAAGCTGCCACGCAGCAGGGAGGCTGATGTCACAGACTTTGCATACAAAACTGTCAGGTGCAAAGAATCAGAACCATTTGTGTAGGTTGCAGCATAGATGATTTATTTACTATATACAGCCTATACCCTATAGCCTATACACAAAAGTCTGGTCAACTAATGATCAGCACTAAATTGACACTAGATAAGTGTCAAAGGAAGTCAAGGAGGGGCTAGACTTGGACCACTTGTGGCAATGCAAGGACTCTAAACTGATGATGTATTTTATTCTGTCCCCAACTACAGCTCTGCCTGCTCTTCTCCTACAAAAACAACTCAGCATGGATGAGTAGCAATTCTATGGGTAGTTGGGATGAGGGGCAGTAAACTGAGCAATAAAGCAACAAATATAGGTGTTCAGTGAATGCCGTTTTAAAATAAAGCTATAGGGCCAGGAAAATATTAACATTTTTATTACTTTGTGGCATACTTTTAATGGATTTGAGCCCATTCTTTTTTCTACAATTTAAACTGTATTTATATTTTGAAAGAATAGATTTCAAAAAATAGAAATATTTGTTCAGATTGTCCTCATGTTGGCTCCCTTTGTCCATGTTAGATTGGCTCTGACTTCAATGAATAAATATCAAGAGGCAATTAACAGTTACCAAAAGGCACTGGATCTTGATCCAGAAAATGATTCTTACAAATCAAACCTGAAAATAGCTGAACAGAAATCAAGAGACATATCCAGTCCTGTAAGTTAGCTTTCAAATCATTTGTAATAATATATTATTTAAATGTTTTAGTTATCCAGTGCTTCTTTACTTATAGCTGACATGCATTTATTTTCAGACTGGAACTGGTCTGAGTTTTGATATGGCAAGTTTGATAAACAATCCTGCCTTCATTAGCATGGTAAGTATATTTAAAAATTATTTTTGCTCTTCCTGGGTTCCACCGTTTCTCATATTGGCTAACTATTCCTTACTCTTCTTGACGTAATATTTTCGTTATTTGTTAAGATGGTGATGTTGATGTTATTGATTAAAATTAAATCCTTTCTTTCACCTTATTCAAAGCACCCTATGATTGGAATGCAAAATACAAAAACTCAACAATCAAACCAATACAATTAAAATCAATGGAGACAATGCAATTTTCTTAACACCAGGACAATTAAAACTGCTTGAACAGCTAAAATCCTGATGGAAAAAGAGTATTTTTGATAATTTGCTAAAAACTGGGAGACTGAGGGTGAGGTGAAGATATGCTCCCTGGGAAAGTATTTCATAGCTTGGCCCCACACTTGAAAAGATTTGAATAGCTGAACTTCTGACAGGGCATCTTCAAAAGAACCTTACTTATTACTTATATAAGACTCATAATAGGCCAGTACTGAGATACCATAGTCATTTGATATTAAGGTTAATTAAATCCCAAAAAAGTTTGATTTTCAAAGTGCAAATTTAACCATTATTCAATACTACTGGTCAATGAAACTATCCTGCCTAATTATTGGCTTCCTTGTGGCTGAAATTATTTCATCTATTTCAGGCAGCAAGTTTAATGCAGAATCCCCAAGTCCAGCAACTGTAAGTATCAACACAGGCCACCTGTGTTGTCATAGAGGTGACAAAGCAAGCATAACATAGAGGATTAGGGTGAGCACACATCACTTTCAGGAAACACACCTAGTGCTGAAATTTCACTGAACAATTTTCTTTCTAGTAATGATTTTTCCATTTGTTAGGGTAGGATGAAGAAGAGATTATAGCTCTGCTTTTGAACTCAAGAAGAAAATCTGGCAATGGAATCTGTTCTTTGATGGATTCAAAGAAAATTCATATGAGTTTCTGAAATTTAAATCCTAATAAAATGAGTACATGTGTGTTATGTGACATGGTTTCTATTCCACCACATTTTTAGACTCTAGGTGACATAGAGTACAAAATATAAAGCTTGTAAGTGGTTTTGAGAGATAGCCTTAAGCAGTATGTGATAAATAGAGAGCATCAGTGACTACTGAGCAGAATATGCTGCTCAAAAAAATGTCACTCTGGCGCATGAACTAAGCCTGAGTAAAGGTTATCCTGACTAAACTGCCATCTGCTGCTCAGGATGTGTCAATAGTTTTGAATGTTGTTGGGAGGTCCAATAGAGCAAGAAACACTGCACTCTCCCCATCTGGGTGATAATCAGGATGTTTTGATCACATGCCCAGGTTAAAATCCACTTCATCCAGGACACTCTCTAGCCAAATCCTCATCACGTTCTCAGCCTTTATGTAGAAAGGGTCAATTAAAGGCCTAGCGGTATTTGTTCAGTCAAGGGATCACTTCTTCAAAGTGACTGGTATAGTCCCTTCCCTTAAAGAAGTATTTTCCATTTCTCATACCCAGTTGCCTGTTTCTTCCTTGACTGCTTATATAAGTCCAGGAAAGAAAAAAAACTGCTCCAAAAGATTCCGCAGGTTTAAAACAGTTCCAGAGAACCTTAGAAGCCATTGCATCAGCTATGTCATTGAATTCTGCCTTTAATTATGTGTCCAACTTGTAAATTCAAGTGATTTTTATCTCCAAAATGCCTGATAAACAAGTCCCAGCAGCCTGAAGCTCTTCTCATCTATCATTCCCTAACAGCATGTCAGTCCATCTAAACAGAGCTGTGAGATGCACAGGCATAATAAGGGCGCAGCTAGAACTAATTCACCACCTTAACCAATGAAGTAAATGTTTAACATTGTAAGCTGCCCAGAGTTGCCCTGTGGTAAGATGAGTAGCTAGCTAGCTAGAAAGATAGAAAGATAGATAGATAGATGATAGGCAGTCAGTCAGACAGACAGACAGACAGTCAGTGTAGATCCAAACCTAGGCTCATACCAGTGTTCAGTCATATTTATTCTTCATTTTTTTACTATGTAGAATCTGTATAATCTACATTTAATTTCCTTGAGCTGTTCCTTAAACCATGAGCACCCTTGGATCAGCAACCAGAGGGAGGTGTATGGAGGTGGGGGAGGGAAATCTTGCACAACAGCCTTGCTCTATCTCTACTGCAGAGATCAACTAAATAGCCAAACTAATCACCACATTGTTAGGGAAATCTTTAAATGCCTCTTGAAAACCTCTTCTATCCATAAGACATCTGAGGTAGATCATCATAACTGGTCCCCCGGTTTATGCAAAGATCACAAGTAATAGCAACTTTCATGGTAAACAGGCAACAGTGCTTTTAAAAAAAAACCTCACATTGTTCTTATTTAGATTTATGAGAGTGGAAATTGTTTGCATTAATATATCTCATTCTTAATGTAAGTAGGCTTATAAGAGCTTTACATTTACTTGTAGTCTCATAAAGAGAAGAGTATAACATGATAGTTAATAACAATGGATTTGAAAATCTGTATTTCTCTCTATCAGTGTCATATCTATTCCCTTTAGAATGTCAGGAATGATGACAAATGCTATTGGCGGTCCTGCTGCAGGTGTTGGCGGTCTCACTGATCTCTCAAGCCTAATTCACGCGTGAGTATATATAGTTTAATCCATTTAGTTAGTCTAGTTTAGTTAGTTTAATCCATTTATTTAATGCATTTGAGAAAAGGTTAAGCTTTAAGAAGTTTAAGATGTTGTATTTCTGGCTGTCAGAATGACTAAAAATACTGGAAATAATTTAATGAAGGATTTGTAATTACAGTAAGTAAAAGTAGCATGGTGTATGTTTTACTTTGTTTTGTTTATATCTTTGAGTTGGTCTTGTCTCCTGGCAACACGGCCTGCAGTTTTCTTGGCAATATTTCAGAAGTGGTGTGCCATTGCCCCCCTCTTAAGGTTGAGAGAAAGTAACTGGATTCATGCCTTTGGATCCAAAGTTGAAAAGAGCTCCTTTGTTTGGGTGTTAGGCTGTGCTTATTGTATATAGGTTGCATGTATCTCCTTAAATAAACCATTTCTTTTCATCAACTTGCACAGTGCCATTTCCATAGCGTGTGCTAACTCAGAATGAAAACCTCTTTTTGGTTTTTACTTTTTACTTTTTTACCTTGTTGTCCCTAATGCCCATTCCATTAGTTCACTGCTTTGAGAGTTCATTTGATACAATATATTGTTGCAAATACTACCTATAGTAAAAATATATTGGACTTCCTGAAATTTTTTTAGCAAGTCTTACCAAGACTGAATTCACATATTGCTTTAAACCATATCTTGTTTTATCCCCATGACAAGTTCATCAGGCATAGTTTGTTCTCAGTCATATCAAATGTGGCTGAGTTTAGATACTGAATTAAGCCAAAGCCAACCAGAACACATTATGGCTTAATGTAGTGTAAGCCTAAATCTTGTAGAATTTTTTTTACAAAATATAATGTATATTGACATATAACACAGAAATAAAGATTAATCTTTGTTGTTTTTATCGTTTTTGTATTGCTTAACACAGTAGTCCTCTTTAAATGACAGACATTTAGCAATCATTTGAAGTTATGATGGAGGGCCCCCCCCTCGAAGGTAGTTATGGCCTGGTTCTGACGGCAGCCCCCCCCTTTCGGTCACATGACATTTCAGATGCATTCCAATTGGCCCACATTTACAGCCATTTTCAGCATCCCAAAGTCACATGACTATAATTTATGATGTTTTTGACAAAAACCAGCATTTACTTCGATATTTTCAGCAAAACGCCCTGTAGCAAACAATGCTTAACGATTGTGGTTTCACTTAATTACCATGATGATAATAGTGGCAGCTGCTTAAAAGGTAAAATAAAGTTGGTCATGTGCTGACCTGCTTTATGGACATCACAATTTATGACCATAATGGCCGGCTTCATTAGTGTCATAAGTCAAGGACTACTTGTGCTTCCTTAGGTTATTATTAAGTTAGAGACAATTTTGAAATGCCTATGTGTTTTTCTCTTAAGGTAAACAGAGTAACTTCTGTTTGAATAATATTATTTCATTCATCTTTGACTATTACACGATAGTGACTGTATTTATTTGATCTTTGTTTTAAAAAATACACATTTTGTACAGGGGACAGCAATTTGCCCAGCAGATCCAGCAGCAAAATCCAGAGCTCATAGAGCAACTGCGAAACCACGTTCGAAGCAGATCCTTCAGTGGTAGCACTGAAGAGCATTCTTGATTCAAGAAACATCAGTTAAAATATTGTTCCACTAATTCCAAAAGGCATATTGTAGCTTGTAGCAAATATCACCATTGTAATTCTTCTCAGACTTGAGATAGAAAATTCTTTGTGTGTATTCCTTATTGTCTGTTGGAAACAGATCATTGCACACAGATTTGAACATATCATGTATGTTTAGTGATGCCTTTGTACATGAATTATAATTAGAACTGTTGACTTATTACAATCTCTGTGTCAGGGGAGCATCTTTATATTAATAAGCAACAGCATGTGGATTTTTCAGTCTCTTTTGAGAGAATGGATTTTGCAGCATACTGTGCACTGAAAAACAGCTGGTGCATGTCAGAGGAATAGAAGATGGGCTATCACTCCTGTATAAAGGTTATGTATAAATTATATTCGATAAGGTTGTTTCTTGCCCTCCAATACAAGGCTGTGGGGTACATATACAATTATGCATGTCTAATTGGCAATAAACATAAAAGGATTCACTTTTGACAAAGTATGGTTGATTATTGGAATTGTTGAAAGAAAAAAAAGACAGCCTGACTGAATTGCTTCAGGGTCAGATAGTATGGAAGGAGAAAGAAAAGCTATGAGTGAACAGATGGTAGGAAAAGATGGATAGGTGTGGTTATAGAAAGTGGACCAGAGATATTAAGCTGCATTTATAAAGTAAGAGGATAGCTAAATCAGTTTGTAGAGTGATTGCTGTTGATTAACTGCTAAGTTTGAAAGGAAGATACAGAGAAATGCTTGCTCTTCCGTATTGTTTTACAAAAAGTAAATCTTCTATACTATGGGGATGGGAGAAGACGATTGTGAATTCCATCTTTAGGAGGTATAATTAAGCAACGGAGTCTCCACATAACTTGTGTTCAATGGTTAGTAGAAGGATGAAGTTAGAATGGATGTCCAGAAGTGGTACATAAAGGAATGTTAAAGAGAAAGCTCCAGAGAATATAGAATGGGGAGAATCTGCATATGGAAACTCTAAAGACCTTTAGAGTGAAATGATACCATGTTCTATATTAATATAATTTTATACGCATGGTATCAACCGTATTTGTCATCTATCTGCTTGCATAGTCCTGGAAAGTTGACTGTACATTGCAAACACATTTAAAAATTTGAGATGGCATAATTAGGTACATTGTTCAAAACATTGACTCTACATAAGAAACTGCATTCATCAGTTTTATCCCTGTTATGAATCTGATTTCACACACACACACACACACACACACACAGAGCTATTATTTTTCTTTGTTTCTTTTCTCATTCTTCCCCCTTTTTTAAAATGCGGAACAGAATTACTTAAATCATTTCTACAGGAATAGAGCAGTTCATTCAGGAGAAAGCTTTCAGTGTCACAGTATAATGTTATATTTAGAAAACTTTTCGGGGGAGGATATTCTGGAATATTGAGTGGGTGGGAGAACATTGACAACCTTCTGCTCCAAACAACAGTTTGTTAAACATTTATTCTGAATATATGTGGAGCCACTGAACTATGTTGAGTTTTCCACAAATGTTCCTCCCACCTGTGTTTAACAAGTTCTGTTAGCACTAGAACAGATTAAACTAACTGCATTAAGTGTATACTCTAAAAGTGGGAGGAACTACTAACAAATGATAATTTAGAATGAGTTTGTAGTCCAGGTGTTAATAATTAACTCTAAAAACTTCTAAATTATACTATGTGTAACGAATGTTCTGAAATCATTTGGTAAATTTACTCCAATGCTAACTTAGTAATTGCTGCTATAGTGCTTACTGTTGCTAGTTTTAATTCTAAAATGAAGATTCCATGTTTTTCTTAGCTCCCCATCCCTTCTATAAGCATGTGTTAAAATGTCCTATATATCCTGATTCATTGTCTTTCAAATTCAAAAAGTTAGGTGCATAATACAGCACTAGCACTTTCATATTCACAGTGGAGTATTTGCCAAATGCATATTTCAGAAAGTAACATTTAAATAACTATTCACATTCCATTCTTGTTACTTATCTCAATTTTTCAAGGACAGATAATGTCCTCTGTTATTTGGAATAAGTTTAATAAAACAAATATGCCATTTTCATACAGTATTGTCTCTGGTGTTTTCTTTTCATTCTTTATTTCAGGAAAAAGTCAATTCTCATGTCTCAAGCTATTTTAAATCAGGGATATTTGTAGAGGTAACTATTTCTAAATAGAAAGCTACATATTCTATTTAGAAATTTAAATATTGCTATTAAGCGACAGACTTCTTATTAAGTTTAATATAACTTGTTTCCTAAGTAAATATTGCCATTCTGATCATATTTAATGTTAAGCCTTCATAAATGCCAACGATTGTGGTAAGTACCAAAAATCACCATAGAAAACAGTATTAGTAATGTGATACAATTCAATTTTCTTGTTATTCCCAGATCTTTATGCCCTTTATTTGGCCTACAAATCTGAATATTTAATTATCAACCTCCCTTTTTTAGTGAATCACTAGATGTAATCAAGGAGATGCCTTATTAACTCATATTCCTTCAGTCCGGCAAATCTAACCATCTAACGTATAGATTTAGATGATCCATGTCAAATATAACTGGAGTGAGAAGAAAAGGAATCTGCCCAATTGGAATCCAGCACTCTCCATCAGTGGCAACCATCAAATACAATAATGCCTTTTTCAAAAGAATCATAGTAATGTGGTCCAACAAAGAATCTTGTAGAAATTTGAAGGTTTCAATCCATAGTAATCTCAAATTCTGTGTATTGTGTTAAAATACCTTCAGAAGCACAAAGTGGTTACCAATAGTTGTAGGTATATCCATACAAATTCTTTAGCAAATGAGATCTAAGGAAATATATAGGAAGTTACTGGTGATGTCACAGTTCTGTTACAGCTAAGCTAATTTACCTATATAGTGGAATTAATTTTTTTGTGCAGTAATAGTTGAATAATAGTGGCTGAAAATTAAATGGCTGAAACTTGTTTTCCAAAACCTTGATTCAGATTAATTGCTAAAGTAATAGTATGGAGCACCCTGACCCATTTCTAAAAGTCTTCAATGGATTCCAGTTTCCTCTAAATATACGTTATAGCAGGTGGCAATAATATTAATATTTTACTGAAAGTTGCTTCGGTTCCTTTTAGTGACTGGAGACCTCATGTACTTTTTGCTTAAAAGAATGAACTGATGATTAGAAATGGTAGACTGGAAGGAAGCTTTTATGCAACCTTAGAGAGGGTAAAATATAAATATTTTTATAACTGCTGTTTAGACTAGAAGCCCCTTGTTACTTTTTTCTTTTTCTTCCTCTACTTTCTCACTTTTCTACTACTTTCATCCATTTCTCTTTAATTCAAAATTTGAATCACAGCATACATATGTTGAATTTAAGCCCAAAATGCAATCCGTTATCAAAGTTTTCTAGTGATTTGTTGACAAATCTAAGGACAAATGGAGGTCGGAAAGTGTTTCTTGTCTGAGACTTGTATAAATGGATTCAGCAGTGAAATGTGAAATAAATCTTGAGACTGCCAACTTCATCTATTTTTTAAAAAAACAACAACAGGAACATGGAGCAGGACTTACCATGCCTAAAAATACTGGAAACATTCATGGACTCATTTGAATTAAACTAGGTAAGGGTTAGAGAATCTGTGGTCCTTCAGTTGTTTATGCACTATGGTTTCCAGCATCTTTCATCAATAGCTACAGAAGTCATGGTAACTCAAATATATTTAAGAATCATCTGGATTCTCCCAGTTTCATATATTAAGGATGAACAATGTAAAACGAAAAAAGAACTCAGACGAAATAGCTTGCAACAGAATGTCTAATCAAATTTAAAGGGCAAATAGATTAGTATTCATCAAAAAGCCTTCTAGTTCATAGGCAGTGCCATAATATGATGTGTCTCCTTTGAGTTAGAGCGATATATGGACCTATATTACAATCTAGGGTTGTATATGAACCCAGAGATTGTGATTTGTTTAGCAAACCATAGTTTTCCTTTTGGAAAGGATGCTAACAAAACTCTTTGTATGTGCCAGGACATATATACAGTTCCTAAGAAATAATAGCAAGAACTATCTATTAATTTCAAGCGTCCCTTGACTCCCAGAGACATCTGGTTACTTATTAGAAAAGAGAATGCTATATTAGATGGATGTTTAATCTGATTCAGAATTTATGTTGTTCAAATGTACATGTTTCTTTCTTTCCCAAATCAAATTTGTTTTCCAAACCACCTATTGCTCTAACTCTACGTTCACATGCATTAAAACTATGTAAAGCTAGGTTCATGCAATATATGTTGTATAATTCTATATAACATGGTTCAAACCACTGATCCTTTAATCTTAAAATAGCAGCTATAAATCTGTGTTCCTACATTTATAGAATCCTGCTTTTTTCCAAATGAAGATTGGGAAAAAGTTTCTAGTCCCCTTCCCATGTAGAGAATTATTTCCCCAAGAATTACAAATCATAGTGCCAATATTAGAAAATGTTCTGTACAAAAATGTAACAAATAGTTGTGTAGGTTGCCTAAGTCTTTATTTCCAAATAGATTAAAATACACATCATTAGTTGGCTCTTAGCAGCTATTTTTAAACGTTCCAGAAGTGTCACATTCATTTATGGGAGAATGATTACATAATATTTTTTTCTCTTGGATACAGTTAGATGTATTCTGGATTCATTAGATTGTTGTCAGATAGTTGGTCCATAAATCTTAAGAAAATTTTTAAAAATATTTTTTTTCATTTTGAAGAAACCACGCAGACTTGAGCGATATCATCATACTCATATGTTCTTTTCAAAAAGGTATCTGTTAATCTTAAACCAGAGACACTCTAAAATGGAAAGAAAGGATAGACACAGTGATTAAAGTGATTGGAGAGAAAATAAGGCTAAAATCAGAGCCACTTTAATATCTTACTTGGAGTCCCTGAACTGATGATAGCAGCGTAAGTGTCAAATATAGTGATGAAGTAGGATGCAGTTTGCCCAGCTGTCTTCCTGACACACCACACCAGTGAATTGAATTAGTATTGCACATTTCCAAAACCAGATCCATCGTCCTTTCACTGCTAGATAAAATGTACACATATAATTTAATACAAATACATAGATTTTCTTTTCAAATTCATAGATTTGAAAAGATCCAGTTCATATCACTTTTCTTACTATACCATTTCTGTGATGTTGAATTTCAAATACAGAGGCAGACATAGAAAATTTAAGTCTAAAGACCACACTATTTTGAGAAGTCTTTTCTGGGAATCACTTTGAAATTGGGCTAGTGCCTCTAGATTCTCTCTTTCTTATGCATAATGGCCTTTCCTAAATGATATTGATCTAATAATTCATACCCATGCATCTATGGTCTTGTTAACAGAATACATATCACATATACACATTATGTCTATGAAAGCTAGGTTCATGAAACATGGCTAGATACCTATAGCATACTAAATTACAAACATCTCATCCATAGCTTAGTTAATGGGTTGTACAAACCAAGTTCCATATATTTATAATGGAAAGCTCAGCAAAAATATCTGTGTTCTTTACAAATATGCTAAATTATACTGTGGTTTGCTTATTTTTGGCTTAGTATGGTATGTGCACGTAGTCACTGTGGCTTACTAATGAACCACAGTTAAGCAAATGACTTGGTACAGTTTATTAAATAAGCTACAATCACACTACTAGCTATGCTACAAACTAAACTTATCACAAACTAATTTTGGACCCAGCCAATAATAAAAATTGGAACACAACTTTATCCTTCCTATTTAATACATATTCCTCAAACATTGTTGCTGAAATAAATCACTTCTGATTCTAAATCTGAATGATTGAAGTTAGGATTACTGGCAATCTATTTGTAAAAATATTTCTAAGAGCCAATTGCTTCAATAAAACAATTTTAATCATAATATTAAGAATATATTTTGTGAATGTCATTAATATTAATATTTTAGTACAAACAATACTTGCTTAACAACAGCCCTTTTAGCAGCCATTCAAATTTATAACGGCACTGAAAAAGTAACTCTGACCAGTCCTCACACTTATTACTGTTTTAGGGTCATGTGATTGAGATTCAGATGCTTTGCCACCAGCAGATATTTACAAACTCCATAGCTATTTGTGCACTTCACTGCTGGTTTCTGAATAAAAATCAATGGAAAAGCCAGCAGTAACATCATAAGTCATAGGCATGTGATACCTGTGTTTCCCTGAAAATATTAATTATATTAATTTTTGTTCGAAAAGACGCATCAAGGCTTATTTTCTAGTTAGGTCTTATTTTGGGGAAATATGGTACTAAATGTGTCCGTCTGGTTGACGATCTTAACTGGGGCTTATTTTGGGGGTAGGGCTTAAATTACAAGCATCCTGAAAAATCACGCTAGGGCCTATTTTCCAGTTGGGTTTTATTTCCAGGAAAACGGTATCGGATTAACTAGTGAATCGATTAGTGACAGGCTTGCTGGTCCCAATTGTGGTCATTAGGTGAGGACTACCTGTGCATCTAAAAATAATAATCAAAACATACTGAGTGAACCATCTCTACAGTGCTTTTCCTTTGACTGAAAATAAGGATTGCATTCTGAAAGTCCAAATGAGCAAGGGAAAGTATTGCATTACCTGCAGTTTGTTATTTTACAAGTGATGTTGAAAGGCTCTTCCAGGCTGACTGTGTCGGGTATTGTCTCCAATGAAAGCCTCACATCACCGTAACCTGGAGCCTAAGGAGTATTAAAAGCTTAGCAAAGCATGATTGATCATTCTTACATGCCATCAAGTCATTTTCAACTCCTAGCAAGAACAAAGCGTAACAAAAATACCTTTGTGCACTTTGTCTAACCTCAATGTGCTTTGGATGAAAGTGTAAGAAATTAAATTAACTCTGCAAATGTCATTGAGAGACCATAATACCTTCCTTTGGCTAGGTATAAGCAGGAGAAACTTGCCTGAGATTCTTTTTAAAAAAAATACTTAGAATCATATCATATATATTCATGAAATAGCGCATTAGTCACCAGTTGCAGGCTATACATTCTTACAAAGGGAAACATCCAATATAATATTTACAAGTTTTATATTTTCTATTTGCTTTAATGACATCCTCCAGCTGCTATTATTCCTCATAGACTATGTTTTAAAGATAGCATTAAATTTTAATTCTTTTTGAGAATATTGTACTGCCATTTGCATGAGACCTGAAAAATGTTCCTATTTCAAAGATGGGTTCAATGGACTAGGAAATATTAGATTATCTAATGGTTTCTGGGAAACCTGCAAGCAAGGCACAAACCTTCTACTAGCTGTCTCCTAGCATCTGATATTGATTCTATATTCAGAGGGTCCTCTGAGACATCCAAGCTATTACAGACTGATAGTTCTATGCTTCATTAGTCTGTCTAATCCCTTTTAAATGCACTTAAGCAAATGGCCATCATCCTACAGGTCCATCTTGTGATAATGAAAAAAAGGAAATAATTAAGAATAAGGGATATGTTCATTCCAACTCCTTAATAACAGATGACAAATGAAAAAAGCATATATCACTTGGCTTTTTACTACTTCTGAAAATTGTTATTGAAGATAAAGATGCTCAGATATACCTAAAAAGGCATTTTTTGAAAAAACATACAGAAAAATATTAAGACACTAATTTATCACATACAACATATCTTCATCACGCTCAGGGTAAATTATCAGCAGACAGATCCTTCATTTTTTTCCTTCTATTCACAGCAAAGAAAATGCAGCTTTGTTTTCTTTAAAGAGAATATCATAAAAAAGGACTTGCCATTCTTTGAAGTTGGCTGGTTTGCAATCTTCCCCTTTCACCCAAATTTGTCTTCCATACGATGTCGAGCTTCCCAATAACTGTTACACCTTTAATAACACCAACTTTTTCTGAAAATTCCTGCTTGGGTTTCAGACAATATAAATACTGGCGTGTATCCATTGGTTGTAAGTATGTTCTTGTACCAAATGTTGACACGCTAGAGGGAAAGTAAAAATTCAGCTTATACCTCAGATTTGGACTTCTAGATAATTCATGTAGGAATTAGTCTACAAATATGGCAAATAAATTAATACAAAGAGAAGGAAGACAAAATCACTCAAAGTTAAATTGGAAGCCCTTGTGCTTTAGCGGTTAAATGTGTGGGTTGGCATGAGGAAACCAAGGTTCTCTAGCCCAAAGGAGGCTCACCAAATGATTTTCGGTCAGTCATTCTCAGCCCAACTGCAAAGGTATGTGGAAGTGCCCTGGAAGAAGTTGGTGGGGCAGGGCAGGGGGAGAAGAAATGCTGTTTAGGAAATGATAAGAAAGGGTGGTAAACGAGGCTCAAAAATAATCTTCCCCTTTCAGATCTGCAAGTCTCTTAATGTAACCTTACATTACAGCCTTATAGTAAAGTAGAATTAGTTCATTTTGTACTTTTTCGTGTCTGTTCTACCGCAAAAAGCTAACACCAACCTATCTCACAAAGTGTGAGAGAAAAAAATAGGAAGATGGAACATTGTATAATGTTGTATTGTGCTCCTGAATGAAAGGTAAGATAAATAGCTAACCAACACATAATAAATGTTAAAATTCTGTTTGTCATATTTATATTTAGTTACGTATTACAATCTTCGAATTTAAAAGATGGTGGCAATTAAGGAGTTTTTAAAAAGAATTCCAAGTTTTAAAGATTTATTTTTTTAAAGTCTTTAAAATCTTAGTTTCCTTGTATGTTAACAAATGCAGAGTATTTAGACATAAAGTTTATTCTATGTCTGAATGACGTAATGTAATCTAAAGAAGCACTAATAGTAAGGTGTGTATCATATCATACATAGATAAAAAACTTAATGCTTAGGAATATAAAACACGTTTTTATTTCTGATACCAGTGAGAGACGTTCTTCATCCTGCAAAAGCTTTTAATTAAATAAGCGGTTGGGTTTTTACATAACAGCCTATTTTATGTAGATCAGTATCTTTTATAATCTAAGTAAGTTCTTCACAACTGCAAATTTATGTGAGTGGTCGTGATTTTTTAATCACAACCATAACATTTGTGATTCTTAGTTCATAACCTAAGAAGGTTAATTTAGGAAAAGGAAGAAAATCTAAAGGAGAAATAGATAATCTGATGCTGAACTGCCCTCAGTATTCCTAATACAGGGGGAGATAGTGCACAAAGTCTATATGTAGAAACAGTTCCAGTTAGACACAGATGTTTTTGCTTTCTGTAGGCGAATGTAAATATGGCATTCTCAAATAAGACTGGCTACAAAGAAGTCTCTTACCTGTCCCCACCATGGTTGACTGTATTTAATTCTGCTACATTGTACATAATAGAAGGTTCTAAGGATACTTTCTCCATAAACATTGGAGAGCTTGTGATATTCTGAATCTGAGCTTCCAAAAACACTTCATCAGTCTGAAAAATCAAGAAAAATGCTTAAATAAAAAATAGTTTGAACTGAGAAAAGTTCCAGCACTTTAAAGGTTTGAAAAACATTAAACCACATACGCAGTTAGTTTCATGCCTGAAAAAATCAAAGTAACAGTAATTAAATGCGAGAAAAGTCTTCATCCCAAAGGAGAGCAATAGAAGCAAAAAAGTTAGTCGACTGGAATTGTGCTGAACAATGGATGTGGGATAATTTCTTACATTATCTTGGCTTATGGTAATATGTTAAGGTCTGCATATTGATTTACAATTACATCAATTCAGAATTTGTCAAAAAAAAAAAAAGGAAAGTATGTTTAAAAAATGAGAAATGACTGCAATGCATATGTACACATGCCATGCAGTGATGTATCGGACTGCATACAAAGAAAATATGGGATTATTAATGGGGAACTTTGTCACTGTTTCTGACAGTATGCCAACTATCCTAGAAGCTCTGGTACAGTAAATGCTATAATCACTATTAACTGACATTTTATTCCTCTGAATTTCTTCTGAAGCTCTTACATAGACCCCTAAGAGCTCTGTCATATAGGTTAATTTTCTTATTATCTCACTGATATTTCTTGCTCTAAGACTTCCAACAATAAGTATGTGATCTTAGTTTTATTACAGTGACTGAATAGTTGGACACTAGCGGACTCTGCCAAAATGACTAATTTAGCATAAGAGATTAGTTGTCAGTTTTAAGACTAAAATACATGTATTTTAAAAGCCCAAGCTGGTTCTCACCTTTCACAAAGATTTTATGGACAAAGCCGTATTGTAAAATCCATGCAGCAGATGCAGTCTTTATGTGTGTGAACTCAACTTGATCTAATTTCAATTAAATGAAATCCCTAGGTAAATGTGCAGAGGATATTAGCCCGCGTCTCTTCACAGAGTGCAAAAGTACCTGAGTAGCACTAATGTAATCTAATACATCTATTAATTAATTATATTAATTAGTTCAGATATTAATATCTTTAATTAAGTTCATTAATAGAGTTAATGAACAGAGTTCATCAATAAATTATATTTCAATTATATGTCAAAATAAAACTTGAAGTTAAAAGAGACAGAGAAGGAGGGTAATAAAAATAAGCAAGAACTATTCATCTTCAGGGCTGAAATATTTATAAAATTAAGTGACAAGTAAAAGTGATTCATTGTTTTAAAAATAATTCTAATAATTTGTATAGCAGTATGCAGAGATTCATGGATGTTTGCATGTGAACTGCATGATTCCTCTTAGCAGCAAAATAATTCTTTTACGTTTTCATTCTCTCCAAGAGCTTAGTGCTGCAAAGCAAAAAAAAACAACCAGCAGCTAGCTTTTTCAAGCTGAAATCAAAACCTGTTGGTGATTAAAGAGGCTAGCATGGTAGAGATGAAAATAGCTATTTGATCAAGTCTCCTAATGTACACATTACTCTTCAAAACATACGCAAGGAAAATTTCACAGCATGTTTTATATGACTAGGCAAATCCTTTTTAAAAAAAGGTCTTTGAAAATTGCAGTAATCCTTCTCATATGGCTGCTTCATAAGATGCTTCTGGTTGTCTCTGCATACATGTAAAAAGAATACATTGCTTTGATGATTAAAAAAAAAGAGGTTCATATGTGCTCCCATGCATTGTAAACATCTCTTTTAAAGGATTTATACAATCCCAATGTGTAAAAAAAAGAGTTAGAATAGCATGTTGAATAATTGTAGCAAACTGCACAGTAAATTCTAGCCTATGATATCCTTGGATGAACATGAATTCGGGCAAACTCCAGGAGACAGGAGGACGGGGGAGTGCAGCATGCTATGGTCCATGGGGTCACAAAGAGTCAGATATCACTTAGCAACTGAACAACAACAAATATCTCTGGATATTGACATGATACCAGCAAAAAAGGGAAAATAGGCTCAGTTTGGATTTTAATACTAAATCCCAATTTAACTTTATCAAAACAACTGCAGGGCATATGGTACTGGGACTGCAAGCTCCTTCCTTTCAGGTGCACCTTGAAATTGTTCATAGCTCTTCTTCCCATTTTGGATTAGGACACAATCCATATGTTTTCTGAGTTACTTCAAATTAATTAGCTATGAGCATGAATCTAATTCTACACCACTAATTATGGCTTACTCGCATTACCTATAGTTAAGATTAATGAAGATTTGAGTGCCATACTAAAATGTGGTCAATTATGTCCCCTTCCTAACCACACTAGAAGAATTCAAGTAATTGGGGAGTCTGGAGGTCATGAAGATACTACAAATGTAGAGCTATGTTTGAATGCAGCCTTTGTCAAGCAAAACACCAGTGACAAATTCAGTTATCTTGCTTCTTAAGCATTTAAGCTTAATTGCTCCCACATTTTCCAGTATCTGATATTTAAAACATTCTACTATTCCGCAATAATATAAATCCACTGCTAATCTCTGGGGTTTCCATATTTCCCTCTAGTAGATTTTAAAAAGAATCTATTAACAAAAAATAGCAATAATTCAGTTGAGGGAAGAAAGCAAAATCAAGTAATATAATGAAAAAGCAAAATAGAATACAATGAAGCAAGAACTGATTAATCTTAGTAATAACTTTATTAGAGCAAAATGTTTTATAGCAAATTTGTAGTTTCCACCACATCCATTAAAATTTGAAATAAAATCACACTGCAGTAATGTTATAGTAAACATTGCCACATATGTTTAGGAGTTGGAAAGCAGCATAAGCATGTGAAGAAAAATGCAACAGACTCTCTCCTCCAATCCAGTGTCTTCACAAAAAAGTAGGTAACAGAAACCTAACCATGATGTAATATGATATAAGCCTATATGATGGGCTGAATGTACTTCATGCTACTCAAAAAAACAAAACACACCTTTTTCCTCAGGCCATCCAAACTGAGAGAAACTGCAAGATATATACATAAAAGAGATTTGAATTCTTGGCTTAATACAAAAAATTACAAGAGGAAGTAAAATGGCTGGCAGATTTCTGTTAAAAACACTTTCTGCTTGACACAATGCTCTAAAAATATGTTTCATAGCCATTTTCAGGCTTCAGGTTGTCCCAAACCTTTTGTAACTGGGGGAGGGGGGGAAAACCTTTAGTGATAACCCCCTCCCCCCAAGCAAACATTCTATTTTTGTCAGCAGAAAAATTCTTGCTAAATGTTTTCCACCCAATCCTTTTGATTTTATCATTTTGCTTAATTTATTCTGGCTTTGTTAGTCATGAGAGAGGACCATATAAAATGTAAAACCAGTAGTTTTTACTATCAAATAGCAAAATGTTTATTCAAATTCCTGTTTGGCTTCACAATTTTTCAGGTAAAGTCTGGACATTTCCCAGTGTAACAATACTTTAAAAGTATGAAGGCATATATTCTCTAGAATGTAAATTTATTTCCAATTAAAAATAGTGTTGTTTTCCATGTAACAGAAACAGCCTTATGTATATAATCTTGCAGTAGTACCTTGAGAATATCATGTGTTGCTCTATGTTCAAGCAAAAAAAAAGGAAATTGTTTTTGAGAGCATGTTACTGAAAACTAATGAAAGCAATGGACAAGAAGGAAAGAGCTAATGCATTTGGAGAGCTGTTTTTTTTTCCTCCTCACTCTCACCCAACATTTTTTAAAATTCTAGAACAAAAAAAAAAGCAAAAGGCAATAGTTATGGTCAGTACAGCAAACATTGCTTTTCCATTATATTTGAACAAAATGTTAGTAACAGGCAGAAAGACAAACAGAAGACAAGCATACGTACATATTTATAAATAATAAATAAAAATTACCACAGAACTGAGGTCACTCTAATGGGAAAATAAAAAGAAAAACATTAGAGAATTTAGGGTTAAATGTTAAAGAAAAGAGGAGGATAACTACGTTTCAAATAAAATGCATCTTTTTGCATTTTTTTGTGTATTTAAAACAAGACAGCATTAGTAAGAGAAAAATGTACACTGCAGTAAAATGAAAAGGATCGCTAATAAGACATTTGACTTCTAAATAAGACTTGTGCCAGCAAATGGTATAATAAAGGAAAAAAAATGTGGAATGGTAAAGACAGTAATTGTACAATGAACACACTGGCAAACTAGTACATGCTCAGGGAAGAGGTTCTACATGGGAATATCTGGGTTTCTTTTCTTTTAGGGTTTTGTCTTGTACACTGTCTTTTAACATGGAAGGTGTCCATAAGAGAAACCAAATCTGATTTCCTTCTATAAAGCATACAACCAAGTGCAAAGTTCCAGGAACACTGTTGAGGAAATGTAATTTTAAAAAACACACCTTCCACTCAATTACATATATTGATACATGAAACTGGTTACAATTTTCCAACTTACTTTAGATTGATGAGGCATATTTTCCTTCTCTGTAAGCAGTTCTTATTTAGCCTTCTGTTGGTTCATTCATTCATTCATTCATTCATTCATTCATTCATTCATTCATTCACTCACTCACTCACTCACTCCATATTCTGCAAATATTGTACAGAAGACCTATGAAAATCAAATTAATAGACTGATGCCAGAAGAGCATGACTGTCCATTTTTTGTCACCGTTTCCCCCCCCCCCCCCCCGCTCTTTCATTTGGCTGGTGCAGCTTTCCTGTAAGGAGAGGCAGCAATGCTATGAAGCAGGCAAGGGTTGAGAAACATCACATAAATGTTTCTTGCTTGCTAAGACCAGTCTTCTTCATGTAATAACTCTGAATATAGCCCGAACTTTGAGAAATGTTGAGCAAGAATACTCAATACTTTTAACATTTTCCCCATGTCAAAACATATAACTATATCAGAGTAGCAATTATAAATGGGTAGATTAAAAAGGGAGGGAGTAAATTATATTTACTCAGCAATTTTTGCTCAGTTATAAATAGGGATACACCCTTCCATGTACCCCCCACCCCCCAACCTCACCCTCACCCTCACCCAGACATTCCATTGTCACAGCACCTACTATTTTATATAACCAACATACATAAACTTATTGTCAGGACTGACATCCCCATTTTGCAAATCTTTCACCCTTGCAACCTCATATGAAGGTCCCCAGAGGCTCCATTGTGCAACAGACATCTTTGATGCCCCTCAGGTTCCATGTTGTACTGATTATTTAGATTCTTTCAATTAAAATTAAATTATTTACTTCTTTGATATAAAGAAGTGAATAAGCTAATTTGTTATTTACAGGAATGTTTCTGGATCTGTACACATACAGAAGCATTCTTAAAATGGGGATAAAATGCAATGCTGAAGAAGGCAGGGGAAACCCCCCCCCCCGAGGGAGTAGAGTATTTTTTGAGGTATTAGGCTGTACCCCATAGTTAGCACCTGAATCATTTAACCAAGTTTAGAAGAATGTAATAATTTCTGATACATATATTTATAGAAGAAAAGTTAGCAAGACTTAATAAAACAAGTCCAGTGATTGCTGGTTTCAAAAGCACAACATTCAAACCCTTTTCTGAGGATGCTCAGGAAAAACCTCAGCAACCCTGATACTTTATCACTGGGCATGGCCACCACACCTCACATTTTGTGAGTGTGACATGATGTGTGTCAAACTTCAAAATGTGCTCTTTGGGCCAAAAATGGGTGGGGATATCTGACACAGATTTAAATAAAATAAGCTCTAAGTATATTTAAATGAACTGTTCTTTCAATTACTTTTAAAACCATTCTTTTATTTTTATTTTTGTTTGATGTTCTTCCTAGTTTTCTGATATTATTATTTGGTTTTCTCTTAATCCATAAAAATAATTATATTCAAAACATCCTTACTATCCTCATGATAGGACGAAGATTCCTAGTACAGGCAGACGCTGGATAAACAGATACATTGATAAAAAAGCAGCTGGGCTTATTAGTTTATCTCATGCAGGAGAAAAATCCAGACACCACAGTTTCTATTCCTAAGAGAAATTTTCTTATATTACTATACATTAAAGGCACCAATATTTTCTACTTACCTCAGCGTTGTAGAACTTAGTTTTAACATCTAGTGGTTTAAGGACCTGCAGAAAAAAAATAATAAACACTAACAGAATATTTACTAGATTCCTTCATTTGTATTAATTTACTGCCTTTTGTTTTTCTAAGTCCAATTATATATCTGAGTCAAACAGGAGATGCCATTAAGGTTGTTGCCTGGAGGCTGTAAGAGTCTGGATGGAGAGGAACAGTTTGAAACACAATTCTAGCAAGACAGAATAGCTGTGAGTTTGGACACCATTTGAGACCAATGAATTTCCTCTTTTAATTTTGGAAACAGTTGTGCTCTCTCATGCTTAACTGATATGCAGTTTGGAATTTTTCCTGAACTCATAGCTGCTTGTCAAAGAGCAAAATCCAGACAATTACATTTTGTGTATCAACTGCAACTTTTCCTGGATCAGAAGGCCCTCTTCACAGTCATTCATGCCTTGATAATCTTATGAGTACTATTATTTCTACTAAGCAGAAACTTCAAAACATTTCGAAGTTACAGCTAGTTCAGAACAAACTAGTTCAAACAGCTACAGGTTCTATATTATATTCCCATGTGACATCTCTAGAGTTGTACTAATTACCAATTGACTTTTGGGGCAATTCAAGGTATTGATTTTATCCTTTAAAGCCCTGCATAGCTCAGGATCCAAGATCTTCAAGGCTGTCTTCTCTCATTAATATCTGCTCTTTCAATAAGATGTGGAAGGGAAAAAATTCTTCCATGTTCTTACACATAAGAAGTGCTTCACTGGGGACCTTTCTCTGTCAGTGCTCCCTTCCTCAGCATTGTCACAAAGTTCAAGCTGTCCCTATGTATTACAATTCCAAAAAGTTATGAAAATTTATACAAAGATCAAGCATTTTTATTCATGTGGGTTCAATAAGATTTGCTTCAAGTAAGGCCAGCTTTCCATGAAACGTTCATATCACAGAAAACTGGGCTTATTTGAAAAAAGTACCAGTATGGATAGAAATTTTCAATAATCTTCAGAAAATATACTATTTCTGTAGAGTCAGTTACACAATCTAGCGATTTCCTAAAGTCGGTGTTACTGAGTCTCAATGGATGGTAGCATCTTTCAGCCTTAGATGAATTGACATTAGGATATGAGAGAACATATGCAATTTTGCTTTAGTTTTTATTAAATGTAATTAATTTTGTTCTGTCTTCATCTATTTTTAAGTAGTGATTAAAAATGTAATAATTAATCTGAAAAAGTATCCCAGATGTATGAGATTTGCACAGTGCATAGCACAGTGATGAAAATTATTTAGTATCCCACCAGCACAATCATGGATCTTTGTTCCAACTCTGGATACTCCTCTGGATACCCCTCTTCATGTGCATCAAACCCTTTTCCTGGTAGTTTATTTTAGGACTGATACAAAATAGTGCAGACAAGTCTAATATTAAATACAACTTTCTGAACATTCTTCCCTCCCAGATTTATCTTACACATATTAAATACAATGCTGAGAATATAAGAAAGAGAGATTGGAGAATAAAAAGATACTGTCGACAATTAGTGTCAAGCCCTAACTGTATTTTCAATACCTGGAACTTGAAGAACTTTCGGAAGTACATCTTTTCTCCAGTCTGTGTGGTATAGCTTACGGCACATACCAAACTGAAAGACACAAAGAGTCCAATAGATTTTAACTACAGTATTTTTCGGTGTATAAGACGCACTTCCCCCCCCCAAAAAAAAGTGGGTCTGTGCGTTTTATACAGCAAATGTTGCCAAAGCCC
>JANHFL010007172.1:0-35256 GCA_032468155.1 Oxyrhabdium leporinum | reverse complement strand
TGTTTGCTGCAAGGAGGCAAATTGCTGGGAGGCAGAGGCAGATTTTTTTTTCTTGTTTTCCTCCTCAAAAGCTAGGTACATCTTATACTTTCGAGCGTCCTACAGTCTGAAAAATATGGTATTTGGGATAGGGACAATGCATATCAGTTATATATCTGCCTGTCTCTCTGCATATCTATTACAAAATATAAATAACAGGTATGTGCTTATGAATATAAGAAAATAATAAATATCTCACATGTGTGTCCCTATTTCCTTTACTTCATGATGGATTACATCGTCAATGCAACAGTCCTGCTTCAGTTCTGCCACTGCAGCACTAGAGGCTGAAAGGTTTAAGCGTTGTGAACTTGTCTGTAGGTCAGCCTTGGAAGTTGGAACAAAAGCATTTAAAAAATCACGTTAAATAAGAGTAAATGAATTTTGGAAGACATCCATAGAAATGAATAGTTGTATCAAAATTGTAGATTGGCTCAGAGAACAATAGAAGTCAATACTGTTCTATTAGAAAATTCTCCTCTTTTTACAGATGGAACAAGACATATTCAATAGCATTTTACTAACGTCATCCAATAAGTATGATTTACCTACATTATGAAACCTGACTTTTCCTGGCCTAAAAACAAACTGGCATTTGGTGGTCAAGAGCTCTACCTCTGCAAATGGCTCGCAGGTGGCCCATGACCTGTCAGCAGGGCTGGGTTTACAGGGTAATTTGTGGCATTTTCTTTGTTTTTAATTGCATATGTCTATTTTACAGTTTACAGCACAGTTATCATGCATTTAGTACTATGCTGAAAGTGGCAGGAAATTATGTTTTTAATTTTTCAGCATTCAGAGTTAGGATTCTGAAGGTTGCAAAAAAAGGAGACATGTGAGACACAGATAATCTCGGAACTGTAGTTTGCCCAGCCTGCTTAAATAGTCAAACTGACATATATCTACTATATACTGTAGTTCATATTAATTCTGGCTAATACATTTATGTCAGTCATAGTTAAATTGGAACAGGTGAGATATAGGGATAAAGGTGCTGGAATGGCATCAGAGAGACCAGACTTAAGTTCATACTCAGCCATAGAAATTTCCTAAAGTGACCTTGGGGAAGCCCCTTCCCCACACTCCCCCCGAAAAATAAGTGTAAAGAATGGCAAGTATGCTGGCTTGAGTTCAAGAAAGAAAAGTGGGCCATAAATCTAAATAATATGTAAACTCAAAAGCCGGATATTCACTAAGTAGAAAATTCTCATTCGAAGTAGAGCTGAATTCCAACAATAACTGAATTTTATTATTAAGATTACTGAACTGTTAGCATTTTACACAACAGTTTACCCATACTTAAATTATTGGGCAAAATGTATTGGGAAGATCTGTTACAAAAGCATCACTGAGGCCAATCAGTCTCTGTCATGTTTTATTACACAAAAAGCTTGCACCATGGAACTTCCAACGGATTACACTTTGAAAAAGAAAGAAAAGTGCACAACAAAGTATTTTCCAGTTTTTCTTTAAAAATTCTCCTACAAACTGAAGAAACATGCCTTTACAATTTCTCACATTTGTGGATGAAATAAATTTACAAATTACAAGTAGAAGAATTTTAACATATTAAGAATGACTATACAAAATGAAGCATACCTTTACCAAAATGTCTTTTACAACTTGGTGACTGTCATTATGAACGCTAATGTAGCTGGAAAATGTTTCTCCTAAGAATATATTACTGTTCAAACAGAAAGGAGGAAAGACAGTAAAGTTAAAAATCTTTTTTTTCTTTCTCTAGCTGATTCATCTTTATTTTCAGCTGCAAGTTAATGCACCCCTGAAATATTTCCAAAGTTTCTGTAATACTTCTTCCAGGTCAGTGATCTCCAGATATGTTGGTCTGCAACACCACAAAGTTCCCAAATAATATCATTGATTAGAGATTCTAACACTTAATGTCCAACAACCTGAAGAATAGCAAGCGGAGGAAGGCTATGCTAATGCAGTTAGTACTAATGAAACTGATTAAACATGTAATTAATTATGAACCTGTGACTGATGTAGATTTTAGCTATAGCAGTTTGTTGTATGACAAAACAACTGAAAATAAATTAAGAAAAAGCAGAATTAATACAAGCAGGTGATATGGATGAATGTGTAAGAATGTAGCATCAATGTTAAAGAAATTAAACACATATGTAAAATAAAGCCACTAGTCACACTCTTGCCCATGCATACCAGTTGCTAGGAAACAATATAAGGAAAAAGCTATTTATATCATATCCATCATACCATATGATATAAATAGTTTTTGAACTTCCAAGCTGCAACTGGTTGACCACAGGATACAGGATGCCAGATGTTTTGGTCTGATCCAACAGCACTTCGACTAAGGCTTCCAAATATTAAAATGTTGAAATATCTCAAGAGTCTCACTGTACTACTAAATGAATATAAAGATTCCTTTTTTTATAGACTGTAGAAAACAGCTATAACAAACAACTATATTAACCAGAAATAAAGCAGATATTCTTGTGCTGAAAAGTTAGTAACATCAATGGTCATAAGTGTGAAAAATGGTTATAAGTCACATTTTTCAATGGCGTTGTAATTTCGAAAGGTCATTAAATGAACTGTTGCAAGTCGAGGACTACCTATAGTCAGACAGCATAATTAATTCAATAAATCTAAATCTATGTACAAATTCTTACCCAAAATTCTGAGGCAATGTCAACATTTCTCCAAGCATTAATGTTTCTGCTCCTTTTACAGTAGAAGGATCATCTTTCATTAATTGATTAAATAGATCTCCTGAAGAATACAGAACTATATCAGGTCAGCTCTATTTAGAATGCATTAAAGTTATGTTATATATATTTATACCAATAAAACAAAATATCTGTAGCTCAGAATTGAACTGTGGAGTCCTTGGTGCTTTCTGAGCTTAATTGTTGGGTTTTTGTTTTGTTTTTTGTCTTGCAGACAATTACATTACCCAACTAAGTAACATCATTAGTGTGAGTATGTGTTAAAGCTATGAAACACCCAGGCTATGAAAAGGATAACACTATCATATATCAAAAAATGTCAGAAATAACCAACAGACTATTACAAACACACAGTTTATGTGACACATAAACTCTCCAAGATGTCTTAAGTAAACCAGAAGACCCAGTAGCTTAAGAAGAAAAAACAGGAAGGACTCCACATATATTTAAACACATACACAGAGTATTCATTATAGAAGTCAACATTTAAACTATAAGTGCCAGTACCAGGGTGATTTCATATTTGATAGATGGAAAAAGTATCTCAGTTATCCAGGTCATGGTTATGCCAAAGATGTTTTTCCCTCCAAAAATACCCTTTATCTTTGTTTGATTTATTACAGATATTTATATACAATCCAACTCAAAACTGACACTTATGCTAAATTTATTTTATAAAGATATTTATATTTCTTTGTTGGCAGTGAAAAACAGCAGGATAATTTACCCTAGGGAATGAATATTACTTGCTTTGCCTATTATTCCCTGTCCACTTATCCACTCCGTACTTGTATGTAGTAGCAGTGGTGACAACATATTCCAGCACAGCCTGAGAAAGCTTACTGCTTTAAAGTAAAAGCCCAACCACTTTTTCAGAATTTAAGAAAATAGTGTATAAATAAAAACAATTAATTAACAACAGTTTTAACTACTTTTAAACATAACTTTATTTACCTGGCAGATCTCTTTCTTCACAAGTCACTGGTATATTGGTGAATAACGTAGGCTTGGTCAATCTCATTACTGTGAATGTAAAAAGCAAATTGAATTTAATATAGAATATAAATATTATAGGAATCCTAATCTTCAAAAATATAAATCTGTCATTGCATTGGCATTTTTAAAAGTAGGGCTATAATTACGTAAGCATGTGTACTGTCTTCTGCAAATTGAAGAGAAATAGATGTTGTGTTTTACGAACCATAACCATTTCTCACCCTGCTAAATAATTTCTAAAATGAGCTAAAGAGAAAAGGTATAAACAAAACCCAAGAATATGCCTGGAAAAAAGCATATATAAAAATAGTATGTGGCTGTTTTCTGACTGTTGTGACTGTAAGTTCTACATTTTCTCATATAAAAATCTATCTGCAATGATTCCACTTTTTTGAATAGTATTCATACCCAGGTAATAATGAATGATAAATGTATTAACATAAATATAAAAAAACAGCATAATTTCTTAAACATTAAGAGAACAAAATTGTCTTTACTGTTAATACCATTCTATTAATTAGAGCCCTGGTGGCACAGTGGTTAGAATGCAGGATTGCCGGATAATACTGCTGACTGCCGACTGCTAGCAGTTTGGTAATTCGATTCTCACCAGCTCAAGGTTGGCTCAGCCTTCCATCCTTCCAAGGTTGGTAAAATGAGGACCCAGATTGTTGGGGGCAATAGGCTGACTCTGTAAACCACTTAAGGAGGGGCTGTGAAGTACTGTGAAGTGATATATAAATCTAAGTGCTATTTCTATTGCTACTTCTGCATTTCCAGATTACAACTCTGTAAATAGGGAAAGTGGAGTGTAATTGAAGCCCTAAGAAAGTCTAATATTTCTTAACTTTCTTCATTGAAGTTGGTGACAACTAACACAGGGAATTGTGAGTTAGTTGTGATTCATGGTTGCATCAATATATGCATCTGATTAATTTGTCTTTCAATATCTATTATCACAATGAGATTTTGAAGATTTTATTTTTATACAAATCCTATCCTTTGTAAATTAGAATATCTTAAAACATTGATATATTTTTAACAGAGATCATCCAAGGAGCAGCATTACATATATCTATAATCAAAACACAGAAAGAATAACATTTTGACAGGTTTCAGTTTTTGTTTAATATTGATAGCAAGTTCAAGAAGAAATAAAAGTAGAAAGTACAAGCATACAGAGGTCCTACATTTATGCTCCTCAACTTATTACTATAATTGAGCCCAAAATGTATGTTGTTAAGGGAGAAATTGGTTGAGTTTTGCCCCATTTTATGACTTTTCTTGTCACAGTCGTTAAGTGAATCATTACAGTTGTTAATAACCTGATTGTTAAGTGAATCTTGCTTCCCCATTGACTTTGCTTGTCAGGTCACAAAAGGGGATCACATGGCCGCAGGACACTGCAACCAATATAATTACCAAGCATCTGAATTTTGATCACATGACCACAGGAATGCTGCAAAGGTTGTAAGTCACCTTTTTCAGTGTAACTTTGAACAGTCACTAAATGAACAGTTGTAAGTCGAGGACTAACTGTATAGAAATGCAGCAACAACTCATGTAATTGACTAGTAAAACATAAAGCAAATCATGCAAATGCCAAGGTTGTTTTTTTTTAAATCCAATAATGCTAAATCAGTGCTCCAAAGTAATGGTTCACAAGTTTTCCCTTTGTAGTTTAAATTGGGGTGAAAATTTCCAGCAGCTCCTGGCACTTTTGCCAATGGCTCTAAGCTGTGAAGATAATTAAGCACAATTCTTAATTGTAGGGATGAATAATAAAACAATTATATCATAATTGCAAAACAAGGAATGGCCAAGTGGGAAGAACTCATGACAGGTAGCCCTTGATGTATAACTGCAACTGGGGCCAGAATTTTTGTTGCTAAGTAAGACAGTCGTTAAGAGAATCATGCCCGATTTTATGATCTCTTTTGCCATGGTTAAGCGAATCACTGCAGTTGTTAAGGGAATCACAGTCATTAGATGAATTTGATTTACCCCATTGATTTGGCTTTTTGGATGGCAGCTGGGGTGTGTGTGTGTGTCACAAATGATCCTGGGAAGCTGCAACAATTGTAAATACGTGCCGGCTACCAAGTGCCTGAATTTTTGATCATATGACTGAGGGTTGTAAGTGCAAGGTCCAAATGTAAATCAGTTTTTTCAGTGTTATTGTAACTTTGAACAAATGGTTGCAAGTCAAGGATTATGCATAAAAATGCTAGGCAGATGAACTTTGATCCAATAATTCAACTGCTTTTAATATGAGTTTTCATTTCACATATGCTTCATGTTTGTTTTTATGAAACCAATTTTGTTTTACAGAATGAAACTTACTTATTTTACAACTGTTAAAGGTATGAACTGCAATCTTACTAAAAATATTTGTTTCTATGGAGTTTTGCAGCAAGAGTCCCAATAAATAAGAATCCCAATCACACTTTTGTAGAACATTTTATTTATTAATTAATCAAATTTCTATAACTGCCCTTCTCGCCAAAGGCAACTCTTGGCAACATACAACACATGAGTAAAAGCAGTAATATAAAAGATATAAAACCAATTTAAAAGAATAAATATTATGAAAAACAGAAATTCAAATGAAAAGCAAAAATATAAATCATAGGTGAAAAGAGAATAAGAATAACCAGTTCTGCAGTTGAGCTATCTAAGGTCTGAAGTTCTCCAAAATGGATTTGGTTCTTAATATGTACATTTATATTCCACTGATGCCAGTATATTCCATAGACTAGAAAAGCAGGTTCCCTCCAAAGTAGTCAGTTTCATTCCAGCAAAACCATCTTCTTGGTTATGCTCCAAGCTCAGTAAATATCAAGTTTGGGTTGGTAGTTCAATATCATATTAACACCTTTAAACCGGACTTTAGTTTACAAAATCATATTAATAAAAGTTGGGATATTTGAGCTACCATAAAACAAGGCCAAATTAGGAGCAGGTCTCTTCAACTACATCTCTAGTATTTAAAAATAAATGCCCATGCGTTGTTAAACATCTTCTAAGATGTCTAATAAACATGAAAAATAATATTTTGTTGAATTATATTGTATTCTTATCTGACATTCTTTAAGACATATAACAATTTAGTTTTTCAAATAGGATACTACCTCTCTTTATTCTAAAATTCTTGCAAATTATCTAATTATCTAATTATTAAATTATTTTTCAGCATTCAATAAAAATAAGTCTGATTTAGAATTTTCTAAAGAAGATTCCAACTAGTAATCTGAGAGTTGGTTGCTAGTGCTTCAAATGCAAATTGAGCAGTCAAAAATATGCTAATTTAATATTTTTCCATTCAGCAGATTTAAAGAATTAATTCTTCTTTCACTTCATTAAATCTATTGAAATACTTATTAATAATATCTTACAATAGTTTTAAGGTACTCTGCAGAGATAACCATGATACAGAGCAGTCCAAATGTTTCAAATACTTTGGAGATATACAGTATTTCAAATCTCTAGTAAGAAAACTACACATAACAATGATACCTGTTCTGTGGTCTAAAATACTGGTCTCAGCAATTTAAAGATTAAACTGGATACAGAAGAGAAAATATATTCCTCTCTGACATATTATTTGTTGCAAAAATCATCACACAATTTACTATATAGAAAACAACTCTTTTATTTGTGGGCCTTTTTAACAGTATTATCTGTCTTTTTAATATCTCTTTAGCTGACCTTTTGATTTGTCCCTAATGAAAGGCTGAAATTAGAAGTTGAAGTGTTTCAAATCCAAATTTGCCAGTTAGTTTATTTGCTCATATAGGGCTTAACATGGCTCACACTGGGATGTTCTCATTAGTATCATCAGGCAATTATACATTGAAAGTAAAAGAGCATTGCAAACAAACCTCTCTTCTATAGACTCTAATCTGAGTATGTATTATCATTTCCTATGATAGTAAAGCAAAATATAATCCAACAATGGGCATTTTCTTCAGCTCACCTTAATGCTCTATTCTCAGCACATTTACAGGATAGGTAGAGGTTACACCAATCAACTCAAGTAAGATTGAGACAGTTGTCCATGTTTTATGTTGAGATTTTTTTTTATACTGACTCTTGGTAAAGGCCTTTATAAAAGTTAACAAGACTACTCAAAAGAAATTTTACATTCAGTACCTGTTAGCATACAGAGATTCCAAAAGTATGTATCAGGTTGCAAAATTTTGTTTTATACCTACAGAAACACAAATATGAGCTTCATAGGGAATAGAAGAAATAGATTGCTTTAGGCCTAATACTCAAATAACAATCTGTAAATGCTACCTGCCGTTTAGCCCTGTGTTGGGAAGAGTGGTGAGTGGAATAGTGTGTTTGGCAAATATGATCATTTTGGTTTTCCAGATCCCAAGCGGCATACTGCCTTGCTTTAGCTAAAAACTAGAAACTATGTATAATCCCACGTTTGTGAACATGCAGATCCATCTTTCCCTTAATGTTTAATTTTTTTCTAAGGCTATCTGCAACATGTTCGCAGTATAATATATCACAAAAAATCAAAATCTGGTTTTCATGTCTCTGGATTGTAGCATTACAAGATGGAAGTTCATTGTGTTTGATCATGCCATTAAGATTTATCCAAATGTCTTCCAAAACTTGGTTGTTACAAATAGATGGTTCTATTATCCACCACGATCTATAGAATACATTCAGATTTAATTCTTTTAAAGTTCTCTGAAATTCTAGAGATAAAGGAAGAAAGCTGCCTTTATGTTTTGAGCTGGCTAAAGAAACACTCCAAGTTCTCCTTAGCTTGCCTCTGCCATATCCTGATGGCTTTCCCAAATTGGTCAAGTCAGTTTCTCCATGCTCAATGTGTAAAGTCTGTTCAGCTTTTATATTAGGTTGAAATTCCTTAAGCCTTTCTGTACTGTTATAATATAAGGAAGTATTGCAAATAGTTTCTGAAGCAGCAATAGATTGTTTCACTTGTTCTACTTCTCTAACAGAAATAACCGGAGGAGCATTTTTAGGTTTAACAGGCAGTTTACATAAAGTGTTTGGTAACCAGGGTATGAAGACTGGCAGCTGTCGTCTAGGAAATTTCTTCAAGGCTTCTTCTGCAATATTTTGCAATGCTGCAGGGTCCTTTTCCCAAGCTCGATAGTGCAGAACCATTTCCATCCTTGTACAGTGGGAATCCATGTCTTCTTTAAAAGTTTTCTGGGCACACGTATCTCAACAAACAAGATGTTAGTGCTCAAAAGAATCTTATTCTGTTTGCTGTGCAGTTGAGAACAGGACCTAGAGCAGAAGTAATAAGATACTCTAGCAACTTTATTATCAAATTCACTGAGATATTGTTAGTCAGTATTGTACTAATACCATAAATATATACCTTTGGAAAAATACCTCCAATGGTATATGGTACACCCTCAATTTTATTAACAGCTTTTTCCCAGTTTTGTTATTGTCTGAAACTGCAAGAGTTTCTATGTTACCGATATGAAAAAAATGAGTTGGAACTATAGTATCTTTTGTTTTCAATGTTCAGATATTTTCTAGATGATCAAAACAGTATAGTATTTGGATATATACATTATGCTAATTGTCACATATTATATGAAACTAAACTTCGTGTCTTACAATTTCCATACACACACACACACACACTCTATGCCACTCTTCTCCAACCTGAGGGGATTCCCTGATTTTCTATTTATGCTGGCTTTGAATTCTGGGAGTCGTAGTTCCAGACCATTTTAAACAAAAAGCTGGACAAGCTGCTTTAAGCATTAGTACAGGCACACTAAAAAAATACAAGCCATTTGCACATTTTTAAAAAGATTCAGTATAAATTATCTTAGCTTTTGAGAAGAAGAGTTTTAGAAGCAACAACCATGAAAAAGTGATTCTAGCCTTAAACCTTAAATTTTCAATACTTTGAAAATAGGCATTTAAATAGTTTCCCCATAATCTCCACCAACTCATTATTTAAACTCACTAAAACTTTTACTGTTGTATCAGGTATACTAATGATCAAAAAAGCAGCAGAAAACTTTTATCTTCATGCATATAAAATGTGAATGAAAAGAATATACACAAATAAGGAACTAATTTTTCCATACATGTATGTGCTCCCCTTAAATTTTTTGTCATCTCAAATTATACTGTTTTCCCATAGGAAACTGCCCTCTGAGTAGGATACTTTGAAAGATGTAATAATTTTAAAGAAAAATGTATACGCATAAATTAATACAGCTTAGTTCTACCACTGTGATAATAGTAATGTTAACACTATCACATATTAGTAATATATATATTTAATGCTAACATAAACAAATAATAATTACGTATTTCAAAACAATAAAAGCAATTTATTTTCTTCAAGAATAGTAAGCAACCTGGGGAAATAGCCCTAAGTTAACATATATAATTCTATCCGGGTTCAAAGCTTGGTGAAAGAGTTAAGTCCTACTGCAGAAGGCAAGTGTTTGATATAGGTGATTCTTGACTTATGACTACAATTTCTATTGCTAAGCGAGACACTTGTTTAGTGAATTTTGCTCAATTTTTCAACCTTTCTTGCAGTTGTTCATTAGTAACACGGTTGTAAAGTGAATCTGGTTTCCCCATTGACTCTTTATATCAGAAGGTCGCAAAAGGTGATCAGATGATCCAGGACACTGCAACCATTATAAATATGAGCCAGTTGCCAAGACCAAATTTTGATCACATGACCATGGGGATGCTGCAATGGTAGTAAGTGTGAAAAATGGTCATAAATCACTTTTCCCCAATGCCGTTGTAATTTCATTGAGTCGCTAAATGAAAGGTTGTAGGTTGAGAACTATCTACATTTGCTTTACAGAACAGAGTTATCAAGTTCTTTATTTGGGCTTTCTTATCCACAATCCCTAAAAAAGATAATTTATTAGAAGAACCAACCCAGAAGATACAAAACAGCTGGCTTTATTTTCATAAACTAACCATAGTATAATTGCTCATCAGACTTGTTGTTCCTGTTATGGCTAAATGAGAATAAGAACCAGGAACCAACTTCTTTCTGCCTCGTTTGCCGAATGCGCACAGCCACATAGGAAGCATGATCCTCGCCACTGATCAAATTGGAGGGAGGGGATGAAACACGTTTAATGAAATTGCGCCTCACACACCTCCCCGTTTTTACCCAATCATCCCTGCCATCCTCCCCGTCCTCCCCGAATAAGATATCATAAAAAGTGGGGGGAAGGGCGTTCCTTCTGCCCTTGTGCCCCACAAGAGGAAAACCGATGCCGCATTCGAGGGACACCGGTTTTCCTACCAAGCTTAGGCCTTTCTCCACTAAACCAGATGGAAATCGGAGCACGACGAGCACCAGGTGAGGCGAGTAGCTTCACAGTAGCAAGGAGTCGAAAACGTAGTAGTACCTTTCAAGGCCAAGAGATGTTCTTGCTTGGCTTGGGTCACATCCATTGCTTCAGCCACGCTACTTAGGTCTTCCCTTCTTCAGTCAAGATCAGAAGCGGGCTGTCGCCGCATCACTCCCTATCCACTCTATAAAAAGGGGAAAAGAAATATCAGCCTGCTTCTGGCCCGCTATTTTCAGTCAATAGCGTTTCGCGGAATACAGATCACTACCGTAGTTTCTTCCGAAACTACAATTCCCGACGAGTCTTGCGATATGTCGCGCTCTTCGCCTTGCGTAGGTTCGAATATTATTATTTTTTATTGCTACCTAGAGCAGCACGGATTGTCAAAACAATGCATTCTGGTAGTTGTAGTTCCTGCGAACGTCGACTTTATATTATGGCATTCCGTAGCGTCCTGAGAAGAAACAGGCATGCGTAGTAGTAAGATGCCCATGGGCCCAAGGTAAACGCCTTCCTTTTTTTTTAACGTCTATAGTAGGCCCGCCTCCGGCTCTCTTTAGTGACGTTTTTCGCGCATTCCTATCCCTCCTCCGTCTCCAGGGGGATCTCCGTTGTAGGTTCCCTAGCGGAGTCCACTTTCTCTCGGGCGTTCTCCTTCCTTGTCCAAGATGGCAACACTAAGTGTAAACAAAATCGGGTCTGGCGCTGGGATGGATGCTGGGAACAGGCACAGCCGAAGCCCGGCGGGGCCTGTTGTGAAGGTGAGGACAGTGAACCTGAGAGGGCGGGTCCTTGATTTTGCCTTCTGCAGAGATCGAGCGATGGAAATCCGAGAGGATCCGTCCTTTTACCCCGCTGGCTCTTCTCGCTTTTCTCTCTTAGCGTCCCTCGAGAATCACTAGAATTTCTCTGGGTAGATTCTCGCGAGCGGTGTTGGAGCAAAAGGAGTAATGCCCTCCTTGCCTATGCCATCAAATCAGATTAAACCAGATCAGTTTTATCTTCCATCCTGAGAAAACGAGTGCTTTACAGAGAAGAGAAGAGAATAGAATCTCCCACGGATATTTTTATATTTATATTCTCAACCATCCAGGTCATGGTTGTCTGAAAGGTGCTTTTTCAAAAGGCAACTAACTGGGCTTCATGCTTTTTTCCTTGAGGAAGAAGACATGTTGCTTCTCATCCAAGAAGCTTCATCAGTTCTTCATATTTTCTTCATAGATTGAAGAAGGAAAAATTGTTGTCTCAAAAGGTGCATTTTCAAAAGGCAACCAGACTATGTTTTTTTCCTTGAGGAAGAAGACATGTTGTTCTCATCCAAGAAGCTTCATCAGTTCTTCATAGATTAAATAAGGAGAAAAAGATGAGTATTCTTGCCGCCAAGGAGGGGATCCTGCCCTTTCAGGATGACATATTGGATACAATTTAAATAAGTGAAACACTTCAGGAAGATGTAGTGATGGAGACAGTAACACAATCGGCCCTTTTCAGATTGAGTTATTCTTGGCATGTAATTCTTGAAAAAGTCTTTCCGCTCACAAATGTAGTAAATATAGTCCTTGTGTCAAGTCATTGGAACTATGAATATACGAAGAGAGGAAATCCCCTTAGTAAATTGAGGTTTTTCTCTTTGTAGAATAACAATCTTCAAAACCTAAATATTCCATTCCAGAAGGCGGTAGATTTATATCTTTTTTTAAAAAAAGAGGTCTCTTAAGATGTTCTTTTGGGTTAAGGGAAAAGTGAACTGAGACTAGTAATTGCAATCCTATATACAGTATACTGTCTTACCTGGGAATAAGTCCCATGTAGAATTGCCTCTGAAAAGACATGGATTCTCGGTATAAGATTGTTGAAAAAACATTTGAACCAAATCTGCTGATCTGATATGCTCTAGGATGTGAGGTGTAAACTCTATCACCCAGATTGATTAATGTACAGAATAATTGTTGCAGGTTGAGATTGAATTATATCATCTAAACTAAGAGGAAATTGGTGATATCTTCATTTTCCACTCTTAATTGCATCTGTTTAAACCACGTAGACATCCTTAATCATTTAAAATTGAGCTTTTTTTCTTCCATTTAATTATATCCTCTGTTAATTATAGGTTTTGGAATGTGGAGTCTGTGAAGATGTATTTTCATTGCAAGGAGACAAAGTTCCCAGACTTCTTTTATGTGGTCATACTGTCTGTCATGACTGTCTTACTCGACTTCCTCTCCATGGCAGAGCAGTTCGGTGTCCTTTTGATCGACAAGTTACTGAACTAGGTAAGGTATTTTTAAACCTTGATACATAGTTAAGATTTCGCTGTTTAGTAAGTGGAAATTGAACTCAACTATTTTATTCAGATTATATATATTCATGTGTACGTGTGTGTGTATATATTAGCCAGCTGGGTGCCCTTGGGCCAATCTGTTGACCTCAGTACCTGTGAAATTAGTTGTAAGATGAAGACTACCTTTATTGCATATGCCAAGCTGAGTTAATCAAAATCCAAGGAGCTTCATTTTTGCCTATTGTTTGGATCAGAATGAATCAAAGTTTCAGTAAGAATGCAAGATGCTGGGCCTACAAGACTATATTTTTAAATGGGTTTTAAATTTTTAGGGGTTAGTTTTAAAAACGGGGTTTTAAAGGAATTTTTATATTTTTATATTTTTATGTGAACCGCCCCGAGTCCTCGGAATGGGGCGGTATATAAATTTAATAAATAATTTAATAAATAATACAAAGTATATTTTGGTCCAGAATGAGAAAATATACGCTGAAGCATTGATTTCACTACTACTGATGCTGGTTGATGGGAAAGAATTGTATTTGAAACAAAGAGGGGATTTGGAATAGGTTCCTAAGAAAACTGGTCTGAACTCTTTTTTAGATAAGTGTTTCCCAACCTTGATAATTTTAAGATGCGTGGACTTCAACTCCAAAAATTTCTCAGCCAGCAGTGCTAGAAAAATATATCCAGGTCTTTCTCTTGGTTTGCCACTTGTATTTCCTTTAAAAATTTTAAAGCCTCCACCAGTTCTATTTGCAGAGGCAGCAAAACATCTTTTTCTGGTAATTGTCTTGGACTGCAGTTGCAAATCTACTTTCAAGATCATTTCTATAGATAAAATTTATCCTGCATCTGTCATTCATTGGATAATTAATGTAGAAGGAAAAAATAATTCTATAAATCACTTTTTTTCTGAGCATGAGGGTCAGGAGATTAATGAGATTGATATGAATTTATTGATAATTTGTGTTGTCCTCAGTTGTCCTCAGTTTTTAAACCAACGATAGCCAACTAGAGTTGCTATTACAGGATTGATGACCATGTAAAGTGATTAAATAAATGAAAATACAGGGCTGTATTTCAGTGACAACATGTGGTGATTTCTGCCTTTTTCCCCAAATAGGTGATTCTGGTGTATGGGGATTGAAAAAAAACTTTGCTTTGTTGGAACTCCTGGAGCGATTGCAGAATGGATTGGGTGGTCAGTGCGGAACAATTGAAGAAACTATTGGCCTATCTGGAGAGGTAATCATAATTTATTTATTTTATTGTCACATTCAGAGGAGTATATTCAGATTTTGTTGGTTTATTGATTATGTGTAATCACTTCAATGTCAGCCCTAGTCAGCACATAGTTTCTCCAGGTGAATCCTTCCCAACCTGGCCTTTCAGTAGTTCACCCAACACCACTATAATTGAACCCATTCATGTGACTGTCATCTTCTTTTTCTCTTTCCTTCTGCTTTGTTATTGGCTTCTCAAGCGGAATGGGCCTTTGCCTAATGTGACCAAAATATTCTTGCTTGCTGCTTCTTTTTCTATTAATAGCCCATCGTAAAAGGTACACAGTAACTACCGTGTCATCTACCTTACAATTCCCATGTCAAAATGGTTAGGAATTCAGAAATGGCTATTTGATCTTGTTAATCATATAAAGATAGCCCCTGACTTACAATGGCAATTGCAACTGGAATTTCTGTCATCAAGCGATGTTTTAAAGTGCAACTGCATTGCTAAGTAATGGCAATCCTTGCAGTCCCAATCGCCATCATTAGCCAAATCCCATAATCATTAGCTGGGCAACTCCCCACAACCAGTCAGTGGGGAAGCCTACAGGAAATTGAAAATCTTAGGCTTGCAGGCAGGTAAGCAGCTGCTACAGGATGAGGGATGAGGCCAGGATTTGTGGGGAGAGTATGTGTGGATCCAAGGGAGGGGGCATGAAAGGGTGCATAAGAGGTACAGTTTGAGAAAGGTGCATGAGGGTGTAAGAACGGTGTGCATCAAGAATGTGAGGAAGTGGCTGTAGGTCAAAGAGTATTTGTGGCTAAGTTGAAATACAATCTATTGGAAAGTTCACAAGGAATGCCTTATATTAGGCAAAGGTAATGTTCTAATGGAGGCCCAATTTAAAAGTGTTAAAACATAGTTATAGTAACTTATTCTTTAGCTATATTACCTTAAAAATGGATTATTGCAATGTATTTTGATTGAGCTCCCTCGAATCTATCTCAGAAACACTAGTTGATGCAAAATGCACCTGTCAGAAAATGTGACTATCTTGCACCCATTTAATATCAGCCATTTTTGCTTCTAATTTCATTTCCAGGATGATTTAAAATACTGCAAAACACCTTTGAATAGGATTGTGCTCTCCACGTGTTTCTTAGTTATTACTCTAGCAGCCCTACCCAGCACCACAAGTGGTCAGAAATTCTGAGAATTGTAGTTCAGCAAAATGTGGTTTAGCAAAATGTGGATGATCACAAGTTCTTTACCCTGTTTTAATTAGATAATGGCTTTTGAGCGACATTTTCTAAACAAGGCAATCCTGCCCATTTGTCTTAAAATTAATATCAGGTGCTCTACTCCAGGGGTCCCCAACCTCTGGGCTGTGGACTGGCACTGGGCTGCGGCAAGCCAGAAACTGGGCCGTGCAAACAAGCAAAGCCCTATCCACGGGATGCAGGCAGCACATGAAACCACACACCCCTCCAGTCTGCGGAAAAACGTCTCTCCATGGACCAGTCCCTGGTGGCCAAAAAGTTGAGGGCCACTGCTTTACTCTTATTTGGTCGTTAGAACAGCTAGATTGGTGAGAATGAAGGACAGCGTTTTTTTTAGTAATGGCCTTTAGTTTCTTTCTCTCTGCATCCCTCTACATGTAATAAATCTGGTACAGATCTTTAAGAAAGCTTTTGGGGAAAAAATGGCCTGGACTGTTAACTATATTTTTAGGGGTTTATCTCAAAAAACTTAAGATATAAACATTTAGATTGTTTTTATTTTTAAAAATGCTGTTTTTTCTTTTAGCGCATCATCCGATGTGATGAAGATGACACTCATCTGGCTTCTGTGTACTGCACTGTTTGTGCTACTCACCTGTGTACAGACTGTTCCCATCTTACACATTCTACAAAGACACTAGCAAAACACAGACGTGTGCCCCTTGCTGATAAGCCACATGAAAAGACGATGTGTTCTCAGCACCAAGTGCATGCCATTGAATTTGTGTGCTTGGAAGAAGGTTGTCAGGCCAGTCCTCTTATGTGTTGTGTTTGCAAAGAATACGGAAAACACCAGGGTCATAAAGTAGGTTTCATTCTTGATTTCCATCTGTATTAATAGCGATAGCAGTAGCACTTAGACTTATATACCACTTCACAGTGCTTTACAGCGCTCTCTAAGCAGTTTACAGAGTCAGCATATTGGCCCCAACAATCTGGCTCCTCATTTTACCAACCTCGGAAGGATGGAAGGCTGAGTCAACCTTGAGCCAATGAGAAACTAACTGCTGAACTGCTGGCATCTGCAGCCAGCAGAAGTAGCCTGCAGTACTGCATTCTAACCACTGCACCACCACGGCTCTTAATACATGACTGGGTAATATGTATATGCATTCCAATAACATCACTTTAAAGTTGCTTGTTTGCAGTAGTATGGTAGGATGTCTATGCACTAGTATTTGTAATTTTATTGGAAATGCTGTTTGTATACAGTGCTTATCTTGTTACTTATCTAATATTTTAGAAGCGACCAATCTGTATTAAATAGTCCTTTTTAAAGCTTCGCTCAAAATCAGAAAACCTTTAGAAAAGTAGATTTATTCTTTAAATTTGCCATCTCCCTTTTTATTATTTTCAATCCAATGGGATATTGGAAATAATTTATGAAAAAGGCGAGATTCTTTCTGTTTGTTGATAGAATCACACTCCAAAAACTAAATAAAATGGGACCAAATTTGGTGTGGGAGGAGAAAACAACAAAAGATTGATTGGGAAATACAGAAAAAAATACAGAAGGTATTTTCCCAATGCAGTAGTTCAGGAAAGCCAGTTGGGTGGCAGCTTGAAATGTCTCTGGCTGTTCCATTCTAAGCCCCCTCTCACTTTGTCCTTCATGATCTAGAGCGGAACACATGCAGCTCCCCCTGTGCTCCCCAGTGTGGCCTTATACCCCAAAACGTATGGTAGCTACAACACAAGGGGAGAACAAAAACACCCAAATACAGAATATCATTAAACAAAAGATACAGACTCCTGTAATAGCTAATGCTGTTCAAGAATTTGGAAAGTATGCTTTCCCATATCTGTTGCATGTCCAACATTCTGTTTCCAATTTTATAATGGGTGACAAATGGAATGCAGATCAGAAGAATTTCAGGAAAGGATGTTCATTGCTTTGTTTGTTTGTTTTTCCTTTAGCACAGTATTTTGGAACCAGAAGCAAATCAGATCCGTGGTTCCATTTTAGATATGGCTCACTGTATAAGAACTTTCACAGAAGAAATCTCAGATTATTCTCGGAAACTAGATGGAATTGTACAACAAATAGAGGGTGGAGAACAGCTCTTTGAAGATGGTATAGGAATGACCCATACAGAACATGTAAGCAATTTTGTAGTTTCTTCAATTTAGGCATAATCTTTATTATAAATTCATTTCCTAATTTTAGATTTCTTTTGGAAGTACTGATATGTCACATGCTACAGTAGTTACATGATTTATGAACTTTTTTGTGCCCCCTCACAGTAAATAAATTAACACCAACAGTGGCAGACATCTAAAAAGCTGATAAAATTCTTACAGGAACTTTTATCTGTAGGATAAAACAGAGATCAAGAGCATTAAAGAGATAATTGATTATGGAGAATTTGAAAACATAATTAAAAAACGTCTGGGATGCAGAGAACTTTAAAACTAGGACAAAGGCACATTCAGTGGGATTTTCATTCACTTCTTTAAACATACTTAAAAAAACCTTGTGCAAATGAATGGCAGAAAACTATTTTTTTTTGTTTTTCTGATTTTACTCTGCTCTAATGTTTCAGCATTTTTAACATTGGAGATACAATACATTGTGAAATCTGAAAGTCATGCATTTTGATTTTTTGTACAATAATACTAAAAACCTGCTGCTCTTAGTCTTTCATTTTTTCCTCCAAATAATGCAGGATAGTCACATACTAAAAATGAATACTCTTTGTAGCAAATGATGATGTATATGGTTGAGCTTACACAAGAAATACTGTTCAAGACAAAAACTGCTCTAGTATAATCGTAATGCCTGTGAAGCCTCTCTGTTTGATTTTGTAATCTCACTTCAGGTTCCAGGCACTGCAGAGAATGCTCGGTCATGTATCAGAGCCTATTTTTCTGATCTTCACGAGACTCTTTGCCGCCAAGAAGAAATGGCACTTAGTGTGGTGGATGCACATGTGCGAGAAAAATTGATCTGGCTTAGGCAACAGCAAGAAGATATGACTATCCTGTTATCACAAGTTTCAACAGCATGTCTTCACTGTGAAAAGACTTTACAGCAGGTAGGGAATCAATACTATAACCAAAATCAATATTGGGACACAAATGGATCTTGAAATGCCGACTCTCAGATACCAATATTGTACAATTTGTAAATAATAAATATTGGACAAATTGCATTCATTCTGTTACAGATTCTGTTATTGAATAATAACTTGACTTCACTGAAAATACTGACATAAATAGCAGTGGGAGACAGGATCCTCCAGGCAAAAGTATTAAATTGTATTTTGGGTTTTATATATTTATGTTTTTGTACTTGCTGTGAACCGCCCCGAGTCTGTGGAATAGGGGCGGTATACAAATCAAATAAATAAATAAATAAATAAAAAAGCATAACAAAAATGTCAAAGGAACCACAAATGTCACAAGCAAGTGGTTGAAGTCAAATTCAAATTAAATTAAAATTAAAACTTGAGTTTTAGGCATGGTTATGTTGCTGCAAATCATGACAGATTTCTCCTTCTATGTAGTATAAGTTCCATGTTATATTAAACCATAAATTAAATGTTTGGGAGGGGGGGTTGTATGTTCAGAGATGGGCAATATTTCAACAATTGAGAGCCCACCTTCCAAAGGCCACCTGTTGATTGTGATTCACATCTCATGATCACAACAGTAGATTACTGCAATGTTCTTTTAAAGGAACATTTGAATAACTATTCAGAAACTACAGTTATTGCAAAGTGCAGCAGCCTGCAGAGATGGGTAAGAGCCACTGCAGATTTTTAATACTTGAATTCTGACTGCTATGTTGACCTCTGATAGGTTTATAGGTAGAATTCAAAGTAGCTTTTAAAGAACTATGTGGTTTGGTTTCCAGATGTTCAGGACTACCTCTCTCAAGAGACCTGATTTGTTTTATACACATCTTGGCTCTTAGGATGCTTAGTTACCAGCATGTGGAAAGAGAATAGTATGGGCCCAGAAGCCATGTTTTTCTGTGGAGATATCTTGTGCAATACCATCCCACCAGAGATTTGATCAGCATTTAACTTGGAATTTTTATGTAAGGCTATGAAATCAGAATTCTTTTGTTGGGCTTTTGAAATGTAATTATGGTTATTATTAATTTGGCTTCAGCACTGGATTGCATTTTTATTGCTGTTCCTGTTGGTTTTTGGTTTTTTTTACTAATTAATATCCTAATTTTCAGTTTTATTGAATATATCATTTGAATTGTATTGTAAACCACCTGTTCTAATTATTTTCCCTTCTCTTCCTTCACCATCGTCTCTTTACAACAGTGAGCAAAAATGAGATTTCTACTTATTTTAGGTGGGGTTGGGATAGGAATACAATTGAAATTCAACCATACTAATGCCAAATGTTGGCAAAATGATTTGAGGGCCTGTGGGCCAAAAATAGGTACTGTGCAGGGACTGTGAATTCATCCATCTTGGAGCAATTTCCCATTCTGTTATATGTTGAGAACGCTAATATTTAGATGATTCTGTGCTTATTACACTAAATTTAGCTTCCCTTTTTAGGATGACTGTAGAGTTGTTTTGGCTAAACAAGAGATTACAAGGCTTTTAGAAACATTGCAGAAACAACAACAACAATTCACAGAACTTGCAGACCACATTCAACTTGATGCTAGCATTCCAGTTACTTTTACAAAGGTATAGTTCTTTTAATCTCTAGGTTAAAGATTCAGAACATGAGTTTGGTTCTTATTCTTCACCCACTAACAAGTTAGGCAACTTTGAAATAGTCTGCTGTATGGTACAAGAATCTATTTGGGATAAGATGAAAACCACAATTCAAAGGCTAATTTGGTTCATGATCTGTAGCTAAAAGTGGATCCTGGAACGTTGAGTTCCATTCATTCCTTCTGTTTATGTTCTATCCCAGATGGAACAAAGAGCATATTGACTGTCTCCCTCCATGAGCCAAGTAGTTCTCAAGCTGTATTTGGTTGAAGCGTTATCTGCTAATGAAAGACTGCACAGCTTTTCATTTGTATAGGCCTGACAGTGGGTAATTCATGAATTTTAATAGGCATTGACCTATCTATTTAAGTTATTGCTAGGAAGGCAAAACGTTAGTTTGATTTCCAGTGTTGTAATATATCAAATACGGAATCTTCAACATTAATCACCTTTTACAAATCATCTTTGTAACATTATATGTTACAAGTTCAGGATAGATGACCTTTTGGGTGGAAGACTTGGTAGTAGCTGGAGAATTCTTCAGGACAGCTCTGAAGGGAAAGGCAATTGTAGTCAGGATCATACACATAAATGCCCAGTTACTTCTCCCTTGGTATAGGTGCGTACAAAATTCCACATTCAAGTGGGTTTTAAGAATGTTGCCCTCTTATCCCCTACATAACAATTGCTTACGTGCATAACTGTATGCATATATATGTATGTATGTATGTATATATGCATATTCACCACCACCACTACCACATTTGTATTTCAGCCTCCTTTCCTTTCTCTAACAAAGATGATTAGTGCAGTTATTTTAAAAATTGTTCCCATCTCCCACAATATGGGCACCGCATCTCAGTGTATTTCCAAAACTAGAGATTTGTAAAATACTGGTCAATGTTGCTTACGAAACATCAAGTTGTTAAGGACTGAGTATGTTGACAAGATATTTAAATTACTTTCTCAATCCTCAATTCCTGACTTCTATAACAAAAGGGATAAGACATTTGGCTGACATGTAAGAATGCTTTTGAATATTAGCTCCTAAAATGAGCAAACCTCTTTTTTCTCTACTGCAGGACAACAGAGTACACATTGGACCAAAAATGGAGATTAGAGTGGTAACCCTTGGATTAGATGGAGCAGGCAAAACTACTATTTTATTTAAACTAAAACAAGATGAGTTCATGCAACCCATTCCAACCATAGGTTAGTAACAGAGATTTTAAAAATTGTGACTTTCTTGGGTACGATTTATTAGGAATCTATAATTAAAGTTATTTTACTCCCTTAGGTTTTAATGTTGAGACAGTAGAATATAAAAACCTGAAATTCACTATTTGGGATGTAGGTGGCAAACACAAACTGAGGCCTTTATGGAAACATTATTACCTCAATACACAAGGTAAGAATACAATGCTTTGTGACTTAATTACTTTAAATATAATTGTTTCTCTCACTCATCCAAGGTTTTGGTAGTTAATGTGAAAATAACTCCCATGGAAATTCATTTAACGTCAAAGTATAAATATTTAAGATGTAGATAATGTTTACATTTGTTTGCTTATAATTTCTGGGGGATTTGCAAAAGTCTGTAAATGATAATGGGATTGTTGTTTAATTAATTTAAAAAAATTATATCCCACATATCCTTCACAGAAATCTATGCAACTTACAGCAAATCACAGTAAAAGCATTTCTCTGAAAAGCAGAAACATAAAAGACAATACAACAACAACAACAACAAAATTAAGAAAGATGATATACTAAAGACCCTCCTCAGAAGGAAGAGTTTCACTTACTTTTGAGAGAGGAAGCAAGAGAGACATTAAGGGCCTCCAAAAATTATCTTGGTAGACAGGTAGTTTCATGAGGAAGAAGATAGTCCTTCTTGATCCTATCTTGATATCTTGATCTTATACCATTCAAGACTTTTAAAGTCATTGTTAATATTTTGCATTGTTTTGAGAATTAAATTGGAATTTTGTACCACTCCGTATATGGAGTTCATGTGAACAGATGAGCTGTAATATTTTGAACTAATTATAGTGCTCCAGTACTTTTCATAAATAGTTCTCTATACAGCATAATGCAAAATCCATAGAAGTACGTGTGTCACTATGATGAAACTGCAATTAGCCATATTACAATTTCAGTTACAAGTAGCCCTTGATTAACAATAGTAACTGGATATGTAACTTCCATCGCTAAATGATGTAGTTGTAAAGCATGACATAAAATAACCATATTACTTACCTGCAGCAGTTCCAGCAGTCCCGGTTACTGTTGTTAAGCAAAGACTATGTGGATTGTTAAGTGAATATCTCATGTGATCACCATTTCTTACTTCCTGCCTGTTTCCCCATTGACTTTACTTGTATGAAGCTGGCAGGTTGTAAATTCTGATCATGTGATCACAGAACTCTGTGAGAACTTTGAGGAACAGTTATAACTACCATTCATTCAGCACCATTGCAAATTTGGTTACTGAACAAGTGTTGTTAAATGAGGAACATCTTTAACACTTGAAACATTGGGTTTGATCCATGGTTACTTCTCCATGAATTGAAGCTTCTTCCCATGGCTGAACTGGATCCAGCAGAACTTCCTGTCTCTACTATTGCCACACACACAATGGAATAGGGAAATATAGATATTTTCACTGATTCTTTCATCCTCTTCTTAGTGCTATCCTATTTAGAGCAAATTTTCTTAGATTGGATAAGCAGGTCATTAAAACTACTTCCTTGCATTCCGTTTGCTGGTTCTTCAACTAATAAAGTTTACTTCTGTGTAACCCTGAAAGCTATTTCTAAAGTGTTCTGGTGCCGCATAGGAGGCTGCATTTTTTTGTGTATAATATATGAGTCTGCTTCAAGGAGATGCCCGTTTGGAAATTTGTACTAAGCCCAACTTTCAAATTGAATTTAAAGTTTAATCCTCCTCCTGACCTCAAAAAATAAAATTTTAGTAGGATGAAACAAATTCATAACAAATATAATTGCATAATTGTTCTTTTCTGTAGCCGTGGTCTTTGTCATTGATAGCAGCCATAGAGATAGAGTCAGCGAGGCACACAGTGAACTTGCCAAACTGTTAACAGAGAAGGAGCTGCGTGATGCCTTGTTACTGATCTTTGCCAACAAGCAGGTAATACAGCCCATTATTTTTTTTCTCTGTTTCATTTCCATTGTTTTCATTTTGGCAGTATAAAATAGAAGAAAATACAGAATAAATAAAAAACTGTTCTAATTTAAATGACAATCCTTAAGAACACATTAATCAATCAATCAAAAAATAATAATTTTTGCCACAATTATTTTATCTGCCGCTTTCATTCAAATCTCTATCTTCACTTCCATTTCTTCTCTACCTGAGTAGTGAAATGGGATGCCATCTGTGAGGAGGATGACTTTCTGTTTTCTTTCTCTTTCTTCAGCCCATCAGAAGATGGATTGAGAGCAAAATAACTCTTGGGTAGGGCAGAACAAAAAGGAAATTCTTTCCTATGTCCATTCACCGAATACCAAGTTAATCCTCCAAAGTGCTGGTCTTTGTGTTAACTTGTTACATTATCAATAAACCACGCTAAAGGCTGATGTGAACTTATGTTAGCCCGTAATTAGTAGAGCTAAAAATAAATTTACCTTTCTAATACTAGTTTTCTTGGCCTACTCCTTTGTAGTTTTCTGTATCTGGCTTCTTGTGTTGAGTTTATTTCTTCAACTTATTTCTACAAATGGTTGGAACTTAAAGCAGGATCCTTAGTTGATTGGAAGGATCTCTCCCTTAGGAAGAATCACATAATTTGAATGTAGTTACAGAAACAATTGAAATGATGTATGGTGTTGCTATCTCTCTTCCAAGAGCTACAGGTTGGCTGGACTAAGCATTTCTTATTATATGAAATTTGTAGCAATATTTTTATAATAAAAGTTGTGGTCTGTCTTTTCTCTGCTGCTCCTAAATGCATTTCCTCTCCCCATTGTGCTACATTCCAAACTGTAAAAAAAACATTTACTTTTAAACTATTATCTGTCCGCACTCTAATGCTATGGGGCTTTCTTTACAGGATGTGCCAGGGGCACTTTCAGTAGAAGAAATCACAGAATTATTGAATCTCCACAAACTTTGCTGTGGTCGTAGTTGGTACATTCAAGGTTGTGATGCACGAAGTGGCATGGGACTTTATGAAGGACTGGATTGGCTTTCAAGGCATCTGGTAGCTGCAGGTGTACTGGATGTGGCTTAAGAGAGCCAGTAAGCATAAAGATCAGTTGTTTATGTGAATTGATATGGTCAGATATGAACTTCATCTAAACCTGTTACTCCTTAAAAACATTTTGTTGGAATGCATGGTGTAGGTATAACTTGTGTAAATTACAGTAACCAAATAGAGTGATATAATGTACTTGTGGGAAAGGTGCCTTAATTTCTTTTAAAGAAATTTGAACTGAGGATCTTCAGCCTTCCCTATTAAACATCTTTCTCTCAGGACTTAGCATCTATTTAATTTCACTTCTTTCAGTGATGGCCTTGCTGCATTCACTTGTTCTCTCAGATTTGGATGCATGTATAACCATTATTTCACATTACCAACATAGTTTACTATATATTAAAGTGAAGCAGGATCTGACTGCACAAATACTTGGTTCTGGTTAATAGCTCTTGCTTGTAAAATTCAAGCCCATATCTATACTAGTTTTTCAGTTGCAATAGCCTTACTATTGGTTTTATGTATTTCCTTTATTATTTTACTTAATTTGGATGCTGCTTTTAAAGAAACTCTTCTCTGAAACTAAATAATTATACATTTTTGCACATATCATTTAGGTAAAATTTCCTATAAGCATAGGATTTTTTTGTCTGTATCTTGTAAAAAGTGTTGTACTAATCAGAGGTTTATTTATTACTGTTATTTTCTTCAAATGTGGCTTACAAAGTATATACTAAGACTGCCTCTAAAATTGCATTAATACAACACACGTTCATGTTAATTTTTAGATACATTTAGAAATTTCTAATGTATAAATATTCCATCCATTCAAATTTTATATTTAAGAAAGCATTAAATATAATATCTGACAGATTTGAAGTTATTTTATGACCTGTTTATCAGGTGAAATTTCTTTATAAATATGTTTTGTGCTTTAATTGCACACAATCTGCTGATTTTTTTAACATGTTGAAATCATATATATTTGTTAATTTTTCATGCACACATTGCTTGTTACTGGTGTGCTTTCGATAAATTATGAGCAGCCTTGAAAATACAGAAAAAAATAACAGTAGTGAAATAGGACCTCCACTAATGTAGTTGAGAAGTTTAAAAATTAATAGTGCAGGCTGTAGCAAAAATTGAAGATTCAGCAAACCATTTGTTCAACTCTAGAAAGGGCAGGAAATTTTTGCCTAGAAAAAAATGCATTCTAATAAAAATGGAAAGAAAAATGAAGGCAGTCTCTTGAATATTAAAATGTTAAGAGCAGCATTTCTCAACTTAATTATTTACAAATATGTCAGTTACACATTCTTGCTGTGAATTGTGGGAAATGTACCAACCCATCCAAATATCATCAGCTTAGCTAAAGTGTTCTGACTGCTTTATTTGCCTTTTCCATTTTATGTAGACTGCTTCCACCACATGCCTTTCTTGCTTCTTTCTCTCTTCACATTATTTTTCACCAAAATTCTCTTTAGGAATTGGGATTTTACATCTTCGACAGATTGCTGTCTCTTAAATTTCTTGTCATAAGAACTCATGAAAAGCAAGCCCCTATCCACAGATTGTTTGTCTTCCACTTTTCTTATCTCAGTTGGGATATTGTTGGAGTAAAAAACAGCACTGCCTTACAGAAAAGCAACCAGTTAGATATATGGCAGGTGCTATTTCGAATTATATAACAAATGTTTCAGAATTTACAACTATTTGCTTAAATTGGTACATGTAAAACAGACTTTCTTTAAAAGACTTAGCATCTTAGCATTTTTTTAGTTGAGATTGCATGTCAGAATCCCTTCTCATTTCCTCGTCATCTTAATCCTTATCAGAATTTGGGGATTGTTAGACTTTACAATTCATTCTAATCTAATGATACATGACTATGTCCCTCTACCCTTTAAGATCAGGTTTAGCTTCTCTTTAATATTTAATTATTCAAAATCTGATTTTTGAGGAAATCTTGGAAAGTTGAAGATCCTTTAGTTTCCATCTATATATATATGTGTATATATATAGGACATAGGAAGCACACTATCTCCCTAGTGCCAGAGACTGCACATTTCTTTCTACTTTTAATTTGAACTGAGATTTGCTTTCAGATTATTATTTTTTACTGTGATTCTATAAAGATAATTTTTCATTTCCCACCTTGATTTTAGTTGGCTTATTGATGGGGAAATTTCTATGAATTGGTAATTTTGATGTTTAATATTGTTTAATTCTTTGACTGTTTTATCAAGAAATACACATTCTAAGGGTCATGCTTTACCATGGTTAATAATTTCATGTTAATACTTGAATTCATTCATTTTGACATGCACTAAATTTTAAGGTAAAGTTTGCTTGACAGAATAACTAGACTAGTTCTAGACTGTAAATTTTGATAATTTTCTGAGAAATTTAGGAGTGCATATTTGTAATGCCTGCTAATTTTCTTGAACAGCCTCTATTTAGTTTATATATAAGTAAACATTCAGATTCAGAATTCTGATTGAGTGCTGCAATCAGTATTCTGTGTTTTAAGACTGCAAAGGGTGAAGCTATAGCTATTGTAAGAATGAGAATTTCCTTAATAGAATATTTCTTACCAAAGCAATAGTTCTTCACCAAAAGTCCAATGACAATTAAAATAGGATTTAGATAGCAAATATCTAAACATGCTCCATCAATAATAAATGATCAATAAAAGACCTGTTTATCTCATTAAGAATGGAGCTGCTGAGAACAAGGGGTCCAGAAGCTGCATTGAAGATTGGAAGTATGTGGCAGAACTGGGGAAAACAATTAGCGGTATTGATAGGTTGCCAGAGTCAGAACCCATGGGAAGATGAAACTAGGAGTTTCTTCTTGGTCTACTCATTGAATACATAAAAAGGTCAGAACCTGCCATGCATGAAGCTCATTCAGATTGCAAAAGGAGGCATTGTTACTTCTTTCTACTGTGATTGACTTGAGACTTTGCTACTTGCTTCAGTAATGGATGGGCTACACTGAAGGATCAGCCCAGAATTTGGATGCCCAATGATAAGATCCTTGTTGAATAGTATTCCAAAGTCTGTAGACTGTAAGTAATGGAAGTTGCAGTCATTTACAACCCAATCCTGGCTCTATGCTGTTGCTTTCTCCTGCTTCCCTATTAATACTTTCCAATTAATACTATTGGCACAAAGTGTGTCTGCCTCTTCAAAATATAATTGCTGCAGTGATCGAATCATGTTATACAGCACAAGCATATGTTTGTGTGTTGTGCTGTTCAGTGGAGCTTAATCCTAAATAACTTTCAGGATCATAGTTTTATCAGCTTAGTGAAATATCAGTTCATCTTTAAAACATAATCATTTCTGAAACAAGGTCAGTGAAAGATCTTTTAAACTGTAGCCATCAAGGTTTTTTTTTATATTGTGTTAAAGTAGTAAGTATTGCTGCATATAACTGTCTTTAAAGTAAAAGAAATGCTATCTATTTGAGATAAAATATTTGCCATTGGTTCCCTCCCTTTGGGGGATATGTTTGGATGACAGACATGTTTCAGCATTTTGTAGCATTTATGCATTAATAGAAACCTTTAATGTATTAAAATAATTGGCTATAGATACCTATATACTATAAAAGTAGGGGGTTATTTGTCAGAAACATTTCTTACCTGCTTCAACTCCTGTCAAAATACACTGCAAGTTTAGATGTTTTTAAGAGCTAAGTTGTAGGTGGTGCGAAGCCTGTGTCTGTGAAGTAATTTGAAAGGTTTTATTATATTTTAGTAATGTCAGACTTCTGCTACTGTATTGCTTGCTTTTATTTCATTTTAATGCTGTTAAGAGTGCATGATACCACTTGATATATAGCAGTTCAAAAGGCTGAATGTAAATTGTTTTATCAGTGGCTTTAAATGCTATCGCTTGCTTCATGTAACACTCTGAAGGTGTTGATTTTAGGATAATGTGCAGAAATATTTGTATTAATATTGACAAAGTTGAGCTCTACTGCAGATATAGTGTAATTGTATAAAAGTATTTAACTGAAACTCACAAACGTTACTGTGAATATAACTATTATAGTTGTCTGAATTCAAGTTTTACCACATTTAGCATCTTGTTTGTATTGTATATAACTTGCTCCAGCAGAAATTAAAATTTATTTCATACATCATTGACCTTTAATTTTCTTTAGTGTACTAATGAGTGCAAGTTTTTAAAATTGTTTCAATTTTTAAGAGCTTCATATAAACTGTTTTAAGAACAGACTGTATTTGTTAAAGATATCTTTGTAAAATAATGATAAGTTGAATTTTGATTAAAATTAAATGCAGTGTTCAACAATGATAAAGGCATCATATGGTATCACATATAAAAATAATACCATATGCAACAATACCCAGTTACACTGTAGTTTATAACTTTATGTCATGAGTTATTTTCTAATTACAAATAGGAATAAATCAAAGGAAGAGGAGTTATTGCATAACAATATTCACCTTCTGCACCTGTAATACATGTAAAATAACTCACAAAAATAAATATTTAACAGTTGTGAAAGTGAATCATAGTAATAAAATTATTTCACCCAAACTGTTTTTTCTTTGAAGCTTATTCTTGTCAGAAATGTCTGTTTCTCTGTGTGGTTGAACTAATACTTGGTGAATTCTTTTAGAGCAGGTTAAAACCCCATCATATCTTAAGCTGACTGTGGCATTTATCAAAATGATGGTGAAAGGGAAATATTCCTAATTGAATGACGACTACTGTACTGTAATTTTTATATATATATATATGTGTGTGTGTGTGTGTGTATGTGTGTGTGTATAAAAACTGGCATTTCCCTTTCTAGTTGACTCATTAGGTCTTCAGAAGTTAAGCAATATCAGACCTATTTAGTATTTAAATTTTAAAAAATCACTAATATGTCCCTGTGGACTTGAAATTGAAATTAAAAAAAAAATCTCAGAAAAAGACAATGGAAAACCCTTTCTATATTATTGCTAACAAAATTTAATGGAGTGCCTGAAGTCATCAGAAAGTCCTTGATTCAAAGAGAACATTACTTAATTTACCAATATTGAGTCCACAATCAAATCATATTCTTTATTATAAAAATAGAAAGCAACAAAAGTCAGCATCAACATAATGAAGAAAAATAAAAGTAGGAAGTTGCTAGAAGAAAATAATATAGAATAATAGTACAACATAAAATAATTGTTATTATAGAATTTTTATATTGCAGAATTTATTTTTCTTAAATTTATATAGACATAATATTTTAGTCCCATGTGCCAGGTTTTCCTGTACTGTATCTCATCAATATTTAATGTAATTTCATTTGGAATTTTGGCAACGTTTGGAGAGCCTGAATAGATTTTACAGGATATTCTGTATAAAACTGTCTAGATTAAATTTAACAGAACTGAACTCAAAATTGGCAATAGCTTGATTCAGTCATGTTCTCTTCTTAGCTGGTGGCCAGTAGCTAGAACTTTGTCAGATTTATCCTTAAAGGAACACTACCTAATACTCTCGCTAACTCAAAAACCATAGGAACTATTATAATTTATATATAAACAAGAATTCAAAATGCTTTCCATTCACTTCCCATTCTGAGCTATAATACTGTAATCTGGTTAGATTTACAGTGGTATATGAACAGGTCCTGTTTTGTATCTAACATTTGCTTCAGAAAATTATGAATGCTTAGCTTACACTGAGCCACTTTTTGGTCTCATCTTTTGTACGTTCTTTTGAAAATACAGACTTAAAGAAACCACTCTCAAGAAATCTAACATTCCCAGCCAATGTCTTCTTATAAAAGTCTTATATTTATTGTACTGGGCTAATTCAAAAATCATAAAAATGTGCTAGCTGTTCAGTTTGCCATATCTTTTCCTCCCACAAAATGAAATAATAGTTATAGAAAGGAAATATCTGATAAGATAGAATGTTGAGTAGAGTTACATTTAAAATGCAAATAATCCTCTACTCAATTTAATAACAGTTCACAGTGTTAGTACTAAGACGTCATGTTTTTTTAAAATACTGATCTCAGATTTCCAAATAAAACTAGTTTGGGCAACTGCGGATGAATCTGCATTTACTAACAATCCTGCTTGGCACAACAAACACTAATAAAATATTTTAATCAGATCTAATTTTAATTTAATATTTTTGTGAAGTCATCTGCAAGAAGACCATTTCACAAGGTGAGTTGTTGGTAAACAAATCTTGGTAAAATGTTTTTACCAAACTGTAGATCATACCCAATAATAGTAACATAACAATATAAAAATGGAATAGCACATGCTTCCCATGCCAAGTCATTCAAAAAAGCCTGGAAACCAATTAATATCCACATAAGACATATACATGAAACAAAATATGATTGTTTTAATATGGTTGTTTTTTTACCTTTATTAAAAACATTAAAAATATTTTTCAGAACATTTTGAAGGCATGACTGAAATCTGTTCTGAACTTTTTATACCAGAAATTTCCATATAACTAAAATCCCTGAGGTGTTTTTTTAAATTAATATTACTATTATTTCACAGTGATATTAATAATGCTTACATCTTCATAGGGTTTATCTGTTTTTGGATTAACTTTGACATTTGAAATTCGCTGAACAACTTCCATTCCTTTAGTGACTCTTCCAAAGACGCTGTGCTTATTATCTAGCCATGGCTGTTATGTTGTTGTAATTAGTTGACATGTGAAAATAAACAGAGAAACATTAAAATTGAAAGTAACAATATTGAAAATTTGATCCTATAATCTGTAATTGAGGGAACATGCATAAACATAAAAATGGCTCTTGGCTGGAATTCCAGAAGGCATGCATGCATGCATGCAAATATACATATATCCCAAACTATATAGGAATCATGTACAGAGAAAAAAATCTACTTAGCAGTTTATGTTTCTTTTCTAAATGGGTAGCAGGACAGAAAAAAAAATAGTATGCCACCTTCTGTTAAGGGAAATGACTGATTTTATTAACATGGATTCTATTTCTACTTATGAGTCTTATGGCAATATAAAACAGACAATAATTCAGTATGATAGAATTATTTCCAAACAAATGTGAAAAAATACAATTGAATTAATGCTACTTAGTGCCACGGGCATCTCAGGATACGGGGAAATGCTGATTTCTTGTTGCCTTCATTTACCAGTAAACAGCAAATCTGTTGCGTGATTACTTTTGCTATTATAGTCTGAGGAAAACTGTCAGGATTGCACCTTAATCACACTTAGATAACATACAGAGCCAATTAAACTTTCTTAAAATTCCTGTTCAGATTATCTCAATCCTCCTTGTCTCACACACAATTGTTTTCATTTCAGCTAGATTAAGGGTGTGCAATGAGGCCTCAGGGCCACATGTAGCTCTCAAGCCCCTTTTCTGTAATAAAAGAGCCAGCAAAAATGCTGGCAGAGTGTCCTGATACTATTGAGATGTCCCAAAGTTGCTTTTTTCAAAAGGCAACTGGACTTTCTTGGTATTTTACTTTGAAAACATTTTGTTTTTCATTCAAGAACTACTCTAATGTTTCTCATTCACACTACTCTTTTTGAATGAGAAGCGAAATGTTTTCAAAGAAAAAAACTAAAACTCCAGTTTCCTTTTGGAAAAAGCACCTTTAGGACAATTGTGACCTGGATGATTGAGAATTTCTATTGACATTTATTCTTGAGATGCAACAAAGTAACTCTTAAAATAAGGTTAAGATAATTAGAAAATAAAACCCTGCTTTTATTCAGTTTGCAACATCACACAGCCCATGGCAGCCCTTCATTCCACAAAATATCAGACCCTGAACAACTGACAAATAGCTCACATGTTACTTACCGTTGGTACTACTGTTACAAAGAATTGTGAGCCATTGGTGTTTGGTCCTGCATTGGCCATACTAAGTGTATATGGCCTATCATGTCGCAAAGTTGCATGGAACTCATCTTCAAATTCTCCTCCCCAGATGCTTTCACCTCCCATGCCAGTGCCAGTAGGATCACCAGTCTGAATCATAAAGCCCTGCATTCAGCAAAAAAAACATGGTCTTAAGTTAACATTACCATTTTAATAATGTAACAGCAGTTCTACTGCCTCAATTTAATGCCCATTCTTCACCAACCAGAACACCCACTTATTAATCGGATCTCCCTGAGAAATTCTCAAGCAGAAAAAACAGGACTGAAGTATTAAATCAGTATTTTGAGACCTAAGCAGTTGGCATTCAGGGGAAGTACCATGATTACTAGTTAGAGAGATACAATATCTATGAAATCTCTCCAAATACTATGCTTCAGAGGTACCATATACTGTCACATAAATTTCACAACTCGTGAAAAGTTGTGAAATACAATCTCGTAAAAAGTATGTCCTTTAAGCCAGTGTTTCTCAAACTTTGAAAGTTTAACGTGTGGACTTTTAACTCCCATAATTCGCCAGCCAGCATACTGGGAAATTCTGGGAGTTGAGGTCTATATATTTTAAACTTGCAGAGGCTGAGGAACACTGTTTTAAGCAATCCTGGATATATGATCATTAATGTATGAAATATAACATTGAAAGAAGGAAAATATTCTTTGCTTCCATGTAGCAAGAATACTTCTTTAATTTGCTAATACAATAGGTCATCTGTTAAGTGTATTTCTAAACTAACCATACCAAATAATTTTGAGAGAGAATATATGTAGCTCATGGCTTAACTGTGAAGTCCTTGGTGCGCTCTGAGCTTGGTTGTTTGCTTGCAGATGTTTTTTTACCCAACTAGGTAATATCAGTGCCAGCTAGGGTGGGGTATAGCAGAGACTGTAATGCGGCAACCATAACATTCTCACATGTACAACCAAAAGAATGCAGTATCCAGTATGCAGATGACATTTTTCTTGTAATAAAAAAGCCACAGCTAGAGAAGACATATGAACCAACATCTTTAAAGGAATAAAATCACAAGAGAAGTAGAAAGCAATACACTACACTTCCTTTGTATTCTCAGAAGAAGAAACTACAGCAAAATAGAAATACAAGTCTGTTGAAAAACAACCTAACCTCCCACAAGTGGTGCTGTGTAGCAATAAAAAAGTTACTGACCACTCAATCTATTGCAGCACAACAACATAAGCTATGGAAAGAGTAACTACCATACATCAAAAACAACGGGCTATTACAACCATGCAGTAACACTGTAGCACATAAACTCTCCAAGACATCTTAAATCAGGGGTGTCAAACTTGTGGCATCACGGCAGCATCACATGATGCATTGGGACTTTCTTCCCCTTTGCTAAACAGGATGGGGGTGGGGCCAGCGTGTGACGCATCTGGCCTGCGGGCCGCGAGTTTGACACCCCGTCTTAAGTAAACCCGAAGACTCAGTAGCCCAACAACAACAAAACAAAACAAAACAAAACAAAAGATACCCCAGGAGTCATTTACAACAGTGTAAGGAATGTAACACTAGGTAAGACAGACAACAGAAGACTAGCAGAGCACGTTTATGAACACCAACTAGCAGTCAAGCCACATTGTCAGCTTAACATTTCAACTGGGAAACTGAGTCTACTAGAGCCATCTAAATCCAAAAACTCTAGGGAATTCCCAAAAGCCTGGCATCCAGGCAAATCATCCATCAAATCTGCCATCATAGAAATAAACCATATTTAAACCCATTTGAAAGAGACAAAAAAAGCTAAGAAGAAAACAAAAATTCCAGAAAGCCTCCTCCCAAGCTGCCAGCACCCAGGTAAGCAAGGACTAATACTAGACAAATAATCAAGCAGAAAACAGCACTCAATTAGGAGAAAGTACCAAGGGGAAAAAAACCTCTACACCCTCACCAAGTAAACTACTATTTACAGAGAGCAAATCCTGCATCACTTGAACTGAAGATGTTATCCAACTGAGTGATGAAATGACTTCAAGCAAACAACCAAACTCATAGAGCACCAAGGACTGCATAGACATTAAAACCTATGTACATATTCCAAACATATACAGGGAGTCCTCAACGAATGGCCACAATTGAGCCCAACATTTCTGTGAGACATTTCTTAAGTGAGTTTTGCCCCATTTTTATGACTTTTGTCACAGTTGTTAAGTGAATCATTGCAGCTAATAAGTTAGAAACCCAGTTGTTAAATGAATCTGGCTTCCCCACTGACTTTTCTGGTGAAAAGGTCTCAAAAGGATATGACCTTGGAACACAACAGCGGTCATAAATATGAATCAGTTGCCAAGCATCTCAATTTTGATCTCATGATCACGGGGATGCTGCAAAGGTCATAACTGTGAAAACAGTCATAAGTCACATTTTTCAGTGCCATTGTAACTTTGAATGATCATTAAATGAACTGTTGTTAGGATAACATGTAACTGCCTTAAAATTGTTTCAATATTTCAACTGCATCACTTACAGTTTCAGTGATGGAGCTTAAGCTTTATTAAAAAATATTATTTTATTAAAAATCA
>JANHFL010007171.1:296619-312441 GCA_032468155.1 Oxyrhabdium leporinum | reverse complement strand
AAAGCAAGATCTAAGTCTGACATAAATAAAAATAACAGTGCATCATCTGGTTAATAGTCCTTTTCTGACTTAAGTTTTTAATAGTTACTATATTAAATGCTATACTTTTGTTCTCTTCAAGTCATCATCATATGATTAAAAATATTGACCTTATTCTTTCAGGATAAGAAGCTGATAAAGGCGTTGTTTGATGTCTTGGCCCACCCACAGAATTACTTTAAGTATACAGCACAGGAATCTAGGGAAATGTTTCCAAGATCCTTCATTCGACTGCTGCGCTCTAAGGTCTCCAGATTTTTGAGACCTTACAAATAATGTATATTACATTTTTAAAAAACTTTGAGTTTAACTGTACAGGCTTGTTTTATATTCTTTTATAGGGCAGTCTGGAGGAAACTGATGTGCCAATTGTATACAACATGTATATTTTAAATTAAAAATATAATTATTTCATTCCATGGGTTTTTTTTTCTTTTTTCTCACTATACACTGGTGACTGTCTATTTTAGAAAAGTTGCCCAATTGTCTTGGAAGTGATGCAAGGATGAGTAATCATGATTAATGTGGATATTCTTGAAAAGCAACTTTTGAAATTTCATGATGGCAGCAGTTTAAAAGAGTGGATCCACCATTTTGGAAACGTCCAATGAATTCACATTGGAATTTCAGAGATGAAGGAGAAGACACAAGCTTAAATGTTACTGTCATATGAGAAAGGAATGGTTTTCAAAGCATGATTTCAAACCAAAGAATGATGTGAGTCTTCTGCTTTTTCATTAAAAAGAAATAGTACAGTAGACTTTCAAGTGAATTTTAAAGTGAAAATGATAGTAATTTTTGTACAGAATCCTTTATTTCTCAAGATTCTGGTAGCCAATTCAACATTCATCATTTATTTGAGTTACCCTGGAGGAAAAGTGAATATTTATGTTCTCAGATATTCCAATGCAAAGTGAATAAAAACTGTGTGTCGGGGATGGGGGACATTATAATTCTCTTATTCATGTATGTGGGCAATGATAATTATTGATTATATGACATTTCACTGTATAAATATGTTAAGCTTATATTTAAAAATTACCTTTAAAAAGATAATTTAAATAAAGAAAATGCAGTACATTTGTATGGCTCAGATAGGATTATATTATAATGATATGCAGCAAAAAAAGCCTTCTGTAAGAGAAACCACATTATTCCATAGCTTCTTTAATTAATTTCTCAATGCTGTATGTAACTTTGTTCTTTTTTTATATGCCACACTCCTGTTCATTAATGGCTGCTTTCTTGACATGCTAAGTAATAATCTCTATTATTTCTATCCTTGTTTTCCACAAGAGGGCAGCATGTGGTACAAATTTAATTCTAAATAAATAGTATTTTTTGTTTTATCCTTAGTTTAAAAAATAGTGTTCAGAAGGAGTGTATATGAGTGTGTATCTGTGCATGTGCACAAGCATAGAATGAATATAGGGTGCTGGTTTCATTTGGCAATTAATTGCGGTCTTTAAGGCTTTTTCTTAAGGTTCACTGTTAAAATGGCCTGGGACTAGAAAAAAACATAGGGTTACAGTATATCAAAGATAAAGGTAATAGTGAATTTCAGGGTGAGGCCAGTATGTAAGAGAATCTATCATATTCCAGGCTATTACCTTAATTGGCTTTCCTGCATATTGCAAAAGGTTAGACTAGATGATCCCCGTAGTTTCTTCTACCTCCACAATTTATTTATTTACACATAGATATATACATACAACTTATATGCCACCCACCTCCCTATGATTCTGGGCAGCTTACAATTAAAAGTAAAAAAGAAGAAAAAAGAAAGTGAATAGTCCTAAGACATCACATAACCAACATCCCACCTCCACCCCAATCTAGCAGTAACTCAACTTTAGCTTTGCCCGAGAGCCTAGGAGAATAGCCAGATCTTTAATAGTTTCCTGAACATCACCTTTTAATTCTACAGTTTTAGGTTAACTGATGGCAAATGCATGCTGCATCAGTTATTGCTGTATAGTACTATTCATATTACGCATGTGTAGAATGTTCCTCCAGCCATCTCATCTAATAATCAGCAGACAGCTCACCTAAGATAATTATTGGAAAAAACACAGAGTTTGATGTATTAAAATAGGAACATAAAGTTCTAAGATTACCATTTGGATGGTCATTCTTACATATCAATATACTTATAGTTTTCCATTTAGACAGTATTTTTCTTGAAGATCGGAATTTGGAAGCCTTTGAAAACTAACCAGATCCATCCATATCCTCTCTAATCTTCGAGCATCCTTGCTTGAAGTATATCGTATGAGTCTAAAGGAATTCATAGATTGAGAAATTAATTCAGAAATTTATCTGTAGGAGGGAAACCTGCAAGTTCCGAAGAAATAGCAAAGAGACTGGAAAATACTTGGATGTTCTGGCTATAGGTCATGAAGATCTTTCTGTAAAAGAGATGACTCACTGTTTTGAAAGGCTAAACATTAGCTCATCAGTCAACTGTCATCAAAAATTTACTCTAGATATTTTGCGCACAAAGAAGAAGACTAAAACACTCAAAACACTCTGGGAATGTCACTTCAATGTAATTAATATACAAGTTGGGATCAAATATGGGCTGCTGAACTTTTAAAGACATCTGCAAAATTAAAGGTGGCAGCAGTAAAAATTGTTTATATGTACCATTTTATTCCAGTGAGACTAAAAGCATAAATTCTGCTTTACCAGCTTAATGATTCATTATTTGGTGGGAGCCTCCCAATTATCTCAGACTTCTGGTCCAAAATATTTGCAACTATCTCTGATACTGTTTCTGCAGTATTGTACTTAGTTCCTTTATTAAGCTTACTAACAAGGGAAATGAGTTACAGTTCCTTGTATTATTCTATAAATAGTAATATTATCAGCTATTCTCCTTCAATCCATTGCTGTTAAATCATTAGTGGAAAATGGGAAAAGTTCTACCCATTCAAAGCAGATTTTCAAAGGTTTCATATATAAGACTTCTATATGGTGAGAACTAAACTCTTAACAATATTTCATCAATATTTCTGGGAAGCATTAATGGTTAATTAATTCAGAGTGTAATCATTGGAAGATTTAATTAGAATATAGAAAGTAGCTATTACTTTGCAGATATTCCATTTCTGTTGTTGGTATTATTTGTTGCCAAATGTTGACTAAGGATCTGTAAGATGATGTGTAAAATCTTATAAACATTTTTTACTTCTATATATTAGCTTTTCTGATTTTTCTTTACATTAAAGTTGTACATGTGAATAAGATAGCTAATGTATTTAATCCTTTAATCCCATCATACAAATAAGATCACAGGAGTAGCAATTTGTTTTATCACTCAAATTAATTTATTTTCAGATTTAATCAGGTTTACAGCCTGGAAATACTGATAATAGCCAGTTTGAATATTCTTTTATTAGCCAACCTGCTTTTCATATATACAAATGTCCATTTTTTGTGTCTGCATGGATCACTTTATTTAAGAGGTAATTTATACAGTACTAAGCACTGAAGGGAATACTTAAAAAGTTCAATATGTAGTCCATACTTATTTTACCACACTGTTGTAGGATATCTTCCAATGCCTGGGCAATTCTAGTGGAATAAGATAACACACGAATTGAAATTATTCAGCTATGCAGCTTTTCTCATCATATTTATAAACAATAGACTGTGATTTCATTAATGTGAGTAGGCTACCTGTTTGATGTTTTGCTTCCTTCTAGGTAGAAGGGGTACAAATTTGACTTGCCAGACTTAGAAGCTAGCCCTATAAGTGTATCTTTAATAGTAGTTGAAACTTTAAGACAACATAGGTGACGTTTATAGATAAACTCCCATTAAAGACAACAAAAGTACTTTTCTCCAGGTTACTTGGAAAATCGTAAATGCACTCAAGCAAACACTTCCATAAAACTTTCTTTCATTTCACTGAGGATCAAGTGGTCAAGAGAAATACCTAAAATGCTCCAGATTTCCATACTGATATAATTTTAATGACTTAGTTAATAGTAAGGCTTCATAAATTGCTCTCATTCTTGGCAACACTACATTTCAGGACAAAGGCCCTAGTGATAAAAATTACTTAGAAGGAATTTAAAATAGTTCTCTTCATAAAGAGTTTAACTCTTCCTGTTTCCAAGGAGACCAAGTGCGATAGACATGGGAAGCAATAAACTGCTTACTGAAGTTTTATTTTCTGACTAAACAAATAGAGTGATCAGATAGAATTTCTTCCTAAAATTTGGTTAACTGTTGCCCTTTTCAGAAAGAAAGAGGAAAAAGTTCATTGCCAAGAGAGTGACATAGAAAAGCAAACCCTATTTCCAGCTTAAATACATAGGTTACAATGTGTTGTTTATTCTAATGTGGAACTAATTCATATTTATTTCACTGCTAAAAAACATCTGAAAAAGTTAGACTGATATTCACCAATTATTACTTCAGCATGTGGAAAGCTAAAGGAGAATCACCCAATTTTTACCATCAAAATGATATTGCAAAAAGAATAGCAAAGATACCTATTTCCCCCGCCACCCTTTTCCAAAGCCTGCAGTAGCAGCAAATGCTCTGCAGAAAGAAAGGAGTGGGGAAAAAGAAATAAAAATAGAGGCTGCCTTTCCACTTATCAAGCTTCTCAAAATTAAGTAACCGTTTCCTAAATTTGAGAGAGTTTTAAAAGCCATTTGTGATTCAATTGCTGAGGGGCCAGAGAGAGGTAAAATGCTTCTGCAAAAATGAAAATAGATGTATCCTTTTGTGCTTTCTCCTACATTTTTTAAGTGTTTATAATGGGCACACCTGAAATTCTTTTTTCACTAGCTAGAAGTTACAGGTACGTGTTGCACTGTTAATGTGAAACTAGCATGTTGGCAAAAAAATTGAGGCTGGATCATTTGCTTCCTGTTTGTGGAAATTTGTAATCTGTGTTGAAATTAATGAAGATATAAAATGCAATGAGCCTGTCTCCTTCCCACTCCCACTCGCCAGACGGCTTGTAGGAAAGAAGCTGTTGTTCATGTCTTTGAAGGTATCAGAGCCAAATCTTGAGTCCAGAAATGGTATTTTCCTTTGAAATGACATACCAGTTTATATGCTTGGAATAAAACTGGAGGAAACTTAGTCGGCATCACCTAAAAACCAGCAGGACAATACAAAAACTGTTGGAAAATGCACCAGAGGTTGAAGTGAGATTACTTTTCTTCAGTTTCAAGGCTGCTTGACTCCTTAATAACTGAGTGGTTTATAACTAAAAGAGAAAAACAATATATAGAGAAAAAACTCACAACTGACCAGAAGTCTACACATAACCAGTAAACTCCTAAACCATGGGACTCTGCAACCACCCAACCCAAAGCCTAGGACAACCTCATTTTGAATGATTTTCTGAATGCCATTAAGGTGAAAATTGTTAGAATCTGTCTCCATTCTGAACCCTGGCCTGAACCCAGACTGTAATGGGGTTCCTATAGTCCATTTCGTCTATAAAGTCGTCAGCAATTGAAACCCAGCCACTCTCCACAGAAAGAGAGGGTTGGAGATTGGACAGCAGTTATACAGTATCATTGGGCCCAGTGATGGATTCTTAAAGGGAGAGTGCCCTATAGCCTCCTTCAAGGCTGGGGGACCACTCTTCCTTCATAGAAACATACCACCACTCTCTTTATTCCTTTATTTTACTCTCTTGGAGTATTAATTATTCTTATTGTCAAACTTTCACTAAAAACGTAAAATCTGAGTTTTTCAGGATGCAGAGTTTCTGCTCAAAGCGCAGGTAATGGCTGTGGCCAGGATGGGCCTTTGCACAACTGTGTTCTGTGCACCTTTACTGGACTTCTGCTGTTTAATAGAGGTTTTAGTCATGGGTTTATAGAAATTGGGGTGAGATATGGAATGAAGCTATGCTTGGATTTATTTTAAGATATAGTAATGTTGATTATACTTGCTGGGGATGAAGAGAGAGGGTTTTTTTTCTATTTTACTTTTTCCGTACATTTTAATTTTTAATGTATTCATTTTGTAGTTTTATAAGCTTTATTTGCATTTTATGATCTTATAATATGATTGAAATCTCTCTCCGTGCTTCTTTGATATAGTCATCATATCTGCTGGAATCAAGAGTTTTTAATACCAAGTACAAGTTTTCTATCTTGTCAATTTCTTTAGACAAAACAGCATAATCACTGAAAGGGGAGATTTGTTCCCTCTTTAGTCTAGAGATGAAAAAAACAAACTAAATCATCTTTATTTCAAAAATGGAAGTGTCAAACATCTCCCAAGAGGCAAAACAGGTTGCTTCTTTCTCCAGAATTTGCTTATAAATAATTCATCACCTAACTGCCGACTGTTCTACAAGGAGAAAAAACAAACAGGAAAAATAACTTCTGGGTTCAAATTACTAAACTGTACATTCAGGATTATTGTCCAGGATCAGGTTACTTTTAATAAAGTCACAATGGCAACCAAGAGAGGGTGACTGAAACTCCACCTGTTTTTATGCATAACTATAAAATCATAGTTGTACAGCCTTAAAAGTGTGTATGATTTTAAGTCACTTTCTATTAGGATTCAAAATCTGTTGCACATGTTTTATTTTTTTCTCTCTAGAAGATAGTATCTTTTAGAAGAAACATTTTCAAAGGCATTCTTCATACCTTGTTGAAAAAAGTATCTTTAATTCTAATGAAGCAGTTCTATCCTATTACACACTTCATTGTTTAAATGTCCAGTTAACATGTTTCCAAAACTGCATATTAACTGTAATTTAATGTAAAAGCAAGTTTGAGGAATCTTCAGGTATAAATGAACACACAAACCAGTAGTGCTTTATTGCATCTTATAATATCATTCATAGCATCACTATGCCTGCAGGATCTGCAGACATGTGGTGTCTACAGGCAGCATGCATGGCCTAAATTAAAAGAGGAAACAGCAAACCTATATAGCAGAAGGCTAAGCAGCATGAAATGCAACCAAATCCCAGCTGTCAGTAGAAAAGCCTTTTCTGCCATGGCTCCCTCCCTCTGGAACATTGTGCCCCTCAAGGTGAGAACTTCTCCCACCCTCTATGCCTTCCAGGAAGGCATTAAAACCTGATTTTGCTGTTTGGCCTGGAGTCCCATTAGGGTTGTGTTCTATAGGAGGTGGTTAGGGATTAAGACTCCACCTCCACCCCGTTGGAAATTGGTTCCTTCCTTAGCAATAGCTTAGACTTATATATCGCTTCACAGCGCTTTATGGCCCTCTCTAAATGGTTTACAGAGTCAGCATACTGCCCCCAACAATCTGGGTCCTCATTTTACCAACCTTGGAAGGATAGAAGGCTGAGTCAACCTTGAACCTGGTGAGATTCGAACTGCCAAAATGCAGGCAGCTGGCAGAAGTATCCAGCAGTACTGCATTCTAACCACTGTGCCACATGGCTCCTTAGCTATCTTTATTAATTTTAATATTAATATTTATCCTATTAATGTTTTATATCATGGGTGTCAAACTCACCGCGTCATGTTGCCATCATGTGACATTTCATGATGTTTTTCCCATTCGCATAGCTGGGGTGGACATGACCTGCACCTGACACATCTGGCCTGTGGGCCGCCAGTTTGACACCCCTGTATAACAATCCAATAAAACAAATATTTAAAAAAAATCATTGTCTTAAATTATTATAGTTATTAAAAACATTAAAAACTATAAAAGCAGAAGTAAACAAAAATTGGATATACCAAAGAAATGGTCTGAAGTCTTAAAAATTAAAGGAGAAATACAAATGAAAAACAAACAAACAAAAAGACCTGAAATATGTTTTCTTGTTGGTTGTACAAAAAAGGCTTGTTTAAACTCTTGAAGAAGTCTGTGCAACGGGATCAAGAAAAATCAAATCCTATCACAAAATTTGAATCAAGTATTAAGACTGTTAAAAAGGAAGGAATAAACCATTGGTTTATCTGATCATAGTTAAAATAAGACATTTATTTGCAAAGTTTTGGCAAACCTTTAGGGACTTTTTGCTGACACCAGGATTGAAAAGTTGATTTTCTATGAATATGCTTATAGATTAATGATGGGATATGGAATGAAGAGATACCTGCTTATAAACTGATAGAGTTAATTTGTCCATGCTTATTGTAATAAAGATTGGAAATCAGACCAAAAAACCCAATCTAATAGCTCTGGAGAAGGATGACTTTCTGAAAAAAAAACCTAATGTATTAATCATCAGTATCTCAGAATGAGATGAAAGATCTTGCCTTCCCCCTCTAATTGCCACCATAATATGTGGAAATCAGACATTTCATTCCCAAAGGATCAGGGGTGGGCTTCAGATTGTTTAGCAACAGGTTCTCTGCCCTAATGACTGGCTAGGTGGGCGTAGCTAGGTGGTCATGTGACTGGGTGGGCGTGGGCAACTCTGTTAATCTGTTAAATGTGACAAAACCTGGTAAAGTTGCTCCCTGCCACTAATTTCAGTGAAGGGAATGGTTTTAAAAATTGGTGTAAGCAAGGAATTCCAAGAAGGACAAAGCTGCCATTTTTAGTGTAAAATAGGCCTTCACAAAAGTATTTAAAAGCCCATTATGGTACCTTTGCAAGAAGAAAAGGCTAGCTCAGTCCTTAACAAAGGTGGAGGAGAAACTCAGTTCTGCCTCCATGTTATATTTCTCTTTTAGGGGAAATATTCTGCCTTTGTAATATTTCCTAAAATATTTCAATTTTCTAGGAGAGTGGTGGGTGCTAATTTCCAACACTACCATAATGAGCTTTTAAATACTTTGAAAAGACCCATGTTGCAGGCCTTGTTTTTTTAAAAAAAAACATATTTTTTTAAAGAATGGTTTAAGCATGGAATTTCAAGCAAGACAAAGCTGCCATTTTGAGTGTAACATACCCACTTCTAGCCAACAAAGTTTTAAAAAGCAAAAATCTTTCCATTTTTAATTATTCCTTTAAACCACAGAATCCATTTTTCCCTGGTAAACCTTGAATGCTTTGCTTACACTCTATAGTGTATATGAATAAAGGAAATTTTTGGTCCAGTTATACTGCAAACTGATGACTTCCTTTTAGTAAACCTTAATAAAGGCTGTAAACATGTTAGCTAAAAATTCAAAGAACAGGAAAGAGCAAATCCTGTGAATAAGAGAAAGTAGGCTGGGAGAGATAAGATAAATGACAATAACAAAACAAAGCTATAACAAAACTGTCACAATCTTCACTGATGTTACTTCTAAAGAAATAACAAAAGAGAATTATGAAAAGACAAATGGAGTAGAGAAAATAAATCAATAAAAATAACAGAACAATCTTGAAATACAATATTGTATAGTATTGTGTATTTTTTGCTTGCTAAAAGTTTGTTCATGGTAGACCCTCACTGGCAGAAGATAGCTAAAGCTATAGCTAGGTAGCATTGTAGATATCTATAATAAGCATTTTGAGACTACTCGATTCATTTCAGCATTTCCAAGAATTGACTTACTATAGCAACTACAGGAAACTACCTGGAATGGTATAAGACCACATTTGGGTATATTTTATATTAATGAAGATTTATATCAATAAGGCAAATTCCAATATTCTGTGTATTAGTTTACTGCATGTATTTTTAATCACAAAATAGAGGCAATAATATATAGTGTCTAGATTAGAGATCCTAACTTAAATAGAACATCATGAGCATCGTAGTTAAGACATTAAACAGAATAACAGAATTAGCAAGAATCTTGTAGGTCTTCTAGTCCAACCTCCTGATCAAGCAGGAGACCCTATACCATTCCACATTTGATTACACTTGTGTCATATTGGCCAAATGCACCAAAATCTAATGTCAGTTATTAATGAAAATCTTGCATATGACACGGATATAGCTAAGGCTGATAAATTATTCCTTCTGTACTTTCTGAAGAGGAACCATAATATACATGTGACAGTAGAATATACATGTGACATGTAGCAAGGTAACATGATAGCAGTGTTCCAGTATTTGAGGGGCCGCCGCAAAGAAGAGAGGGTCAACCTATTCTCCAAAGCACCAGAGGGCAAGACAAAAAACAATGGATGGAAACTAATCAAGGAGAGAACCAACCTAGACCTCAGGAGAAATTCCCTGACAATGAAAACAATTAGTCAGTGGAATGGCTTGCCTCCCGAATGTGTGGGTGCTTCATCACTGGAGATTTTTAAGAAAAGACTGGAGAGCCACTTGTCTGAAATGGTATGAGGTCTCTTGCTTGAGCAGGGGGTTAGACTAGAAGATCTCCAAGTTCCCTTCCAGCTCTATTTGACAGCTGTATTTTGATCCTGATATTGCTTTGAGTTTGGTTTCATAGCTCTAAAAGTTGTTCTTTTTTTGTCATATATGCTACAATAACAGCACAGCATTCAAGAAGCCATGAACTGAGCATCCAAACTTCACTCCACAAACGATCTCCATAAATCTGAATCAGCATGAGTGTTATAGATGATCACACTCCAAAATTTGTGGGTGCTTCAACACTGGAGGGTTTTAAGAAGAGATTGGACAGCCATTTGTCTAAAATGGTGGCAGGGGTGGGTGCACAAAGTGCGTGCACAAAGTGTGCAAAGCACACACTCACCAAACCGGTTGTTACACTGGTTGAATCCCACCACTGAATGGTAATACAGGGCTTCCTGCTTGAGCAGGGCCACCACTCTGCTAGTGGTGTGTGTGTTTGTGTGTGTGTGTGTGTAAAGAGTAAAAGAATTGCAGTGGAACTAGGCTGGGTCACATTGCAAGAAGAACTGGTGGCAGGTGGACTAAATCAGTCATAGAATGCATTCCACTTGATAAAAAGCCACCACAAAAGATACCTAAAACAAGATGGATGGATGGCATCAACACGTCTTTGGGCCCAATTGACAGGAGAAAGCTCAGAATCATAAGGGTTGGAAACAATGGCTAAAATGATGGTGATATTGACTAAGCACAGTGGAAGATCTACCTTTAGTTATGCATCAGCCAGTAATACATCAAATATAAAGGAATTTCTTGGAGAGAGTTTGATGATTTATTTTTTTAAAAAAACTTGTTTGCTTATTCTAAAACTAGACCACATGTTTCGTAACAAAATGTTTGCAATTTTCTCAGAAATTAAATGAGTCTTTACATCTTGGTAGATATTTGCTGTGGTATCATTTGACCAAAAAAAGAGGATATTTAAATAAAGAAGTACCATTCGTATCCCAACCCTGCCTACTGAAATTGCAAACATAGGCTTTGGGTCACCCTATGATTTTAGTAAATGTTTTAAAAAGAAGAGAGGGGGGAAAAAGACAAGGAAACTTCTATGACCACTTTTTAAAAACTTTTTCCCCTGGCTTCTATAACAGCATTAACATAAGATGCCTAACTTTAGTAGGGCCTCAAAAGAATAATGAAAGTAGGGCTTGACACAGCACTATTAATCTGTTCCTAAATCTGTTGCCAATTGTTTCACTGTTTCATGCCAAATTTAGGGCATTGTGGTCCATCCAGTCCTTCTGAGAAGCTCATTGGGGAGTAGTTGCCAAAAACAAGGTGTAAATATTTGAAAGATAGTTTCCCCAGAAACTGTTCTAAAGTACCAGTTGCCTTATGAGATTCTTGTTAACCTCCAACCAAGATATGCAGTTAGGGGAACATGGAACATAACTTTTTGATTTCAGCATCAAGGTCATGTTTATTTTTCATTTTAGATTATAATGCTCAATGCTTGGGTTTAGCACACCATTTTGATTCCGTTCTAAAAGTTTTAGGCATGGGTGTGTGTGCAGAAACATGCACAACATTTGCTTTATAACTCTTCATATATAAACAATTATTATTTATTTAGTCACATGTTTTGGTGTAATGTTTACGACACCAGGCTGGAACCAGAAAACCATTAGTTCCAACTTAGGCACATAGCCAGCTAAATGACCCCGGGCAAGTCCTTCATTCTCAACTCAAGGAAGAAGGCAAAGGAAAAACCACTTTCCAAAATCTTGTTAAGAAAATTCAGGGACTTGTCCAAATAGTTTTCAGGAGTCAGGAAACTAATGGAGAAATAAGGATTACCTGCTTACAAATACTAGTTTTGCCTTTGGTTTTACATTCATGTTTTTATTTTGTTTATATTCATGTTTCTTTTTGAAGAAACGGGAAAATGTTATTCATTCACTATTTAATATTATGCTTTATATTCTAATAATTTTGGGGGAAATGCTTCATGGTGCTCCTTCTCTTCATAGTCTGCAGTCAATTGTTGAGAAGGCTCTTCTGGAAATCATGGTTTATTGGTTTATTTGTTTTTCTTCTGCCGTGGAAGTTGCTGACAAATCATACATTGGCCTTCCTTTGATTGCCTATCCTTGTAGGAATTTATCTTCTCTATGTAAACCTTCTATGAAAAGCTGCTATTTTTCTTTGCATGCTTGTGGGTTCACAGAGTGCCATTAGGACATAGTTGGTTTCACTGAGTAATTCATAGTTAGATAAAGAGATATTACATATTAAGTTTTATGGTTTATCCATAAGCCATAATGACTGTATTCATGCAACGCATTCCAATCTGCTGCCCATTCTTATTCTTTTTATATTTTGTCAGCTAAATATAAAATAAAAAGGGTACTTATCTGCAGTCGCTTATCATGTGGAAAATAACAAAAATTAACAAAAATTTAAACAGCATTTCATAGTCTCTTAACCAAAAAGCCAAACATTGTCTAAGCCATAAGAGCTGACTCAACTCACTATGGTATCTGAATTCCAGATACTTATAATGATGTTTTATATTGTATATAGTAGACATGATGAACATCACTAAAATATCTCCCCCTCCTTCTGGAGTGATTCCTGCCATTCATAGCTGATAAAAACATTGTGGGCTTTCCATTTCATAACTGATTTTCTTTCCTATAACATTATTAATAGTGTTGTGATACCAGCAGGCACTTTCTCTGCTTGGGTAACTATTTCTGATCTTTCAACATTTTGGTGGCAAATAGCAATAGCATTTAGACTTATATACCACTTCACAGTGCTTTTACAGCCCTCTCTAAGCAGTTTACAAAGTCAGCATATTGCCCCCAACAATCTGGGTCCTCATTTAACCCACCTCGGAAGGATGAAAGGCTGAGTCAACCTTGAGCCTGGTGAGATTTGAACTGTCAAATTGCAAGCAGTTGGCAGTCAGCAGAAGTAGCTTACAGTACTGCATTCTAACCACTGCACCACTGCAGGGACAATACTCATGCACTGGAGCTTTTGACATGTGTACTTTAATTTTTCATTTATGTTGCAATATGAGATTAGAAATTTGAATACAGAATATTTAAACTTATACATGAATATTTATCAACTATCTATCAAATATCTACCATGAATGCAAACTGCACTCTTTCTACTGTTAGATTTATTTTGAAATTCCTTCTGTAATTATTGTACATATATTTCTCCCATTATAGTTTTTACCAGCCTTTGTTATATTCCAAATGTCTTTGGACTGGAATTCCTTGAATATCTACTCCTCTGGTTGGGAATTGTGAGGGTTAATCAAACATTTCACGTGATCATCAAGTTGGGAAATACAACCTGAGAATGCACACTTTAGCAAAAGTTTGTTCAAAATTGTGATGAAAAGGGAGAAACATGAATCATATACAAAAATAACAGCATGAACACAACTTGTGGGGAGATATAAATCAACTCTTACAGAGATCAGACAAAGATATCAATTATTCACAACTACAGCATTCCTGAAAAATGTATCAGACAGAACTCTGAAAGAACTTGCCTTATTCCACAAAACTTATTTGGAAATTATCTCTGTGTCTTTGTCTCATTATTTTTCTTTTGCAGTTGTTCTTCCACATCTTTAGGAATCTTTATTAAGATCATCTTTATTTGCACATCTCTGGGAAGGAATTTAAAACTAAGCCATAATGGAAATATTTCTATAAGACAATTTTTGAATTAATCATGTCTAGTATATTTATTCATTTGCTTATAATCTTATCCACGTACACGATATTTTACTGAGTACATAAACAGAAAAACAAGTATGCAGATGAGAGTGAGCAAGAGACACAGACAGCAGCATGGACAGACAGCTACCCTACTTGTCAAGCAGCCAATATTTCACTAGAAAAGGAAGAGAATAAAGTAAATAAAATAAGAAAGAGAAGGGAAGGGAAAACTGTATTTTATTAAATGCCATATATAGAACAACATAGATTTGAACATTTTGGGCAATAATTAGTTGGCAATAAATAGATTTTTTTTTTAAAAAAAAAGAAGTCTTCCACCATCTTCTACTCATCCAGGTTTTCATAATCCAAATACAAAATACCTAATTTTATCATTATCTAAATATTGTCCCCCTGTAGACATTGATAGAAGGAAACCTCTTATTCTCTGTTATTTTAAAGCACATCAATTTATCATTTACTTTAGTATCAAATAAGCAAAATAAAAAAGATGCATATAGAATGTTACTTTTATTTTAAATCAGATTGATGAGCTTGCTTTACAACATGAATGCAATAGCTTATTCTCATTACTAAGCACACAGAGTCCTGAATCAAAGGCATTGCACAAATACTTTCTGCAATACTTTCTCTGTAGCAGAGAAAGCTGATCTTCCCTAAATCTACTTATGTTTGGCTTTCTACCAAATATAAAAACGAACACCTGTGCAATAGCTAAGGATCTGTTTCAGAGCCCACACAGATTCATCTGCAGGGGACATCGCTTGACTATTTTCTTTCCTTTGGGTGTAATGGAAGATAGCTTCATTAAAGGGAGCCCAAAACATAATTAAAGGAACAATATGTTTGCCCAGCTGACTACCCATCCTGTAGTTTCATTATCTCTCTAGCAAGTGAGACGAAATTCTAATTTTCTTTTTTTCACACTTTACCACCTAACAATTCAGCAAAGTTTATATACTGTTAGTGCTCTTTTTCTTCAAGGCTAATGTATATTTTTTTTTCCTTTATCCTTCCGGCTTGTATGTTCTGATCCAAGGTCAGAAGCTTTGGGGAGTTTTTTTAGAAACTCCAGAAAAGGAAATAGGCAGCGGAACTTTTCTCTAATGAAAAGGAAATGGTTAGTAATGTGTATGCTCCAGTGGGCCACAGAATGAGTATTCTGTTTCTCAAACCACTGCATGTGACTTTAATCTATTTTGTGTATGAATTTCTAAACAATTTCATGTATATTGATTTACAGATACATCCCATTGTGTTCAAAAACATTTATTTCCTAGTATCTGTGTTTCATATTACAATTTTCAATTGCTATCTTAATTTGGGAATAAGCTGCCATGAATTTGATGGAACTTAAATAGATATGTATATATCTTGAATGCCTGTTCTAAATGGTTATGGAGGAAAAGACTCTTCTTTAAACATGCAAAGATTCTAGCGATAAATCATATCTATTACTAAACTTCTATGATGATTTTTAATATGAATGAGAGAGAAAACGGATATTGTAAGATGCAGACACACAACTGCATTTAATATATTGTATAGGCACAATTGAGAAACTTAGCTGATATATTCTATTCCACCAGAAGAATTCTACAAAGAAATACTTCGCTGTTCCCATGCTTGAACTAAATGCATGCATCAATTTTCTTAAATAGATCGAAGGAGTCATTGTCTTGCATTTTCCTTTATCATTAATTGGCAAGCCAGTTCTTCAAAGCAACACGGCAAAAAGTGACTAATTCTCAACTCCCACAATAATAATAATAATAATAATAATAATTTATTCGATTTGTATACCGCCCCTATTCCGCAGACTCGGGGCGGTTCACA
>JANHFL010007171.1:207729-222543 GCA_032468155.1 Oxyrhabdium leporinum | reverse complement strand
GCCGCATTCTGCACCAGTTGAAGTTTCCGGATGCTCCTGTTAGGGAGCCCCATGTAGAGGGCGTTACAGTAGTCCAGCATAATCATAGACCAGCATAAATCTTTCTTATTTCGTCAGGTCTTCAGCTCTTGTAATCAACTTCAGACCATTTAGTCCTCTACAGACTTGTGAATGGGGCTTTTTAAAATTGATGCTGTATCTGGACTGCTGATATTCTTTGCTGATATATTTTGGAATTATACCCAGTGAAAAAAATGTGATTTTGAATGTATTTATGTAACTTTCTAATACTTTAAAGAGTTTTTACATTTACATATGGTAAAATATCCATTCTCTTTCATGGTATTGCCAACATTTGTTACTCTATGGTTTATCTATCCTGGAAATTATTGATGAAGTGATGTTTCATAAACAGTCTGCTTTTTCCCAAAATTGCCTTCATCAAGCTTCCTATAAGTATTTAAGTATAAATGTGCAAATGCCCATTTTTAGATTTAGTAAGAAAACAACTGCAGCTGTGGTGTAGTATGTTTCCTCAGAAAAGATGAGCAACTATTTTTATAGTCCCAAAGGTGCTTTTTCAGGACACTTTCTTGTTTTTTCTTTTGAAGACGTTTCTCTTCTCATCCTTTTAGAGGGTCATTGAAGCACTTGGATGCAGATTACCTACCAGCTGTCTGCAAGGAATATAAAGACTTCCATTTCCCACTACCCTGAAAAAGCTTCTTAGATGAGAAGTGAAACGACTTCAAAAGAAAAAAAGTTGTCTCCTGAAAAAGCACCTTTGGGACAACCATGACCTGGATGACTGAGAATCTCTACAGACTTTTAACAATTTTTATAGCATTTTAAGCATGTAAATGTATGTGCTTAAAGGTATACTGTATACACGTCATAGATATCAGGCATCCCTATCTTCAGCTCATTCACTCTTAGGTTGTTCATCAACTCCTAAACATTTATTATATGAAAACAATTTAATAAATACTTTAATTAAAAGTACTGTTAATGGCAATAATAATAATAGTAATAATAATAATAATAATCTTTGTGATACATTTTTTAATTTTCAGTTGACAGAGTTTCATGTTTAATAAATAAAAGAGACAATAATGATAATAATAATTAACTTTTCAATGGCAAAGTTGAAACTGTTTCACATTTAATATGTGAGTGCAGCAAAATCGCGCAAACTGATTACAAAGCTAGACATGACCGAGTTGCTAAATTAATCCACTGGTCATTTTGTAAAAAATACGACTTACCTGTATCCGAAAAGTCATGGGAACCTAAAGTGGAAAAAGTTTTTGAAAATGAGAAGGTGAAGATCTTGTGGAACTTTCGAATATAGACAGCTGGTCATTTGGAACACAACATGCCAGATATCACAGTTGTCAAAAACCGAAGCGTACAATTTATTGATATCGCTGTACCGGGAAACGGCAGAGTAGAAGAAAAAGAACTGGAAAAAATCATGAAATATCACGACACGGCCATCGAAACTATGTGATTATGGATGAAACATGTAACAGTGATACCCACTGTCATTGAGGCATTTGGTACCATGTTCAAGAATTTTATAATATACACCAAGAAATTGCAGCTTCCTGTAATAACACCAGCAGAACTGCAAAAAACTGTGCTACTCAGAACATCGTACATTTTAAGAAGATATTTGGTTGATACCTAGGATGCTGGCAGCAACCCGTATCAATTATCAGCGCCAGTCAATGATATTTGTGATACATTTTTCAAATGTTCAGTTGACTGAGTTTTATGCTTAATGAATAAAAAAGATAATAATGCTGTAGATATTATGCAATTCTGTTTTTTTCCTGGATAACAAATTGGGATTGGGGGAATGACTGTTTAAAGTTCCAAACCTGTTTCTAATACATTGCAGTCTAACTGTCCCCAGACATGGGAACCAATGTATCACCATACCAATGAACATTCCCAAACTTATTTAAAATCTTTTATTCTTTTAAGCTGTTCCAAGATGCTAGAAACAGTAAGAACAAAAGGGACTAAACAAAGTTAGTCATTGATTCACTATATAAAAATATAAGTACCTATATCATGGTATAGAAAGTTTCATATAATTGAAAATATTTTCATATTCTGATTTCCCATCAAAACAAAGAAGATTGCTTAAAAATATAGACCAAACAAAATCTTTAAAAAACCATAGAGTTTAAAATGAATATTTAGGCTGAGCCCTACAACTGGGTCGCTGCAGGAATCCAGATGTAATTCATGTTTTCTCTCTATGATCAAAATTATAGATTGCAGATCCTCAGATTAAGAGAACTGAGAATTTTAGTGTTCCATTGTAAATCACCATACAAATTTATGCTATTGGTTGAATCTATCATCACTGTCTTCATCATCTTCCATAACATAAAAATATAAGCCATTAATTTTAGCAAATCATTATGTATGCATATGTACACATACAAACATACATTGCAAGAAATGTTAAAGAAGCAGTTTAATTTAGGTTTTCACTCTGTCCATATGGGAGAAAAATATACTTCAGGAAACATATGGAAGCAAGAATTAAATCTGTTCTAGCCTATTTAATTTATAGAGCAAGTGTCCTTTGGGGATGCAATAAATTCATATCCTTTCTTGAGTGCTAATGCTTGCTGAGGGACTTTAGATTCACAGATAGGTGTTTGAATATCTATTGAACTGCCATCTGTGTTGCAATAAATGAGCATACTGAAGATAAAGATAATTTTATTTTTCTTGCAACCTTATCTCTGGGGATAATTTTTTTTAGGAAAAGTCAGTGTTAGAATAGAGAGTGCCAAATTTAAAATATATATATATCCAATTTTATTTTTGTGCATGATTAAAGAAGTTCATAGAGCTAAAGGGATGGATTAGAAGGTTTAGAAGGCAAAACTGATGCCAAAGGACTAAAGAAAACCACTGAAAATATATAAAGATAGACCTAAGAAAATTAGTATGTACAGTTTAAAGTTTCTTTCCAACATTACAAGCCACATGTAGCCCTACATGTTTATCTAAGCATCAGGCTTATTCACAAGTGGTCAACCACAATATAATTTAAGTCTCTGCATGCCAGTGTTTTGCATAGCTGCCACCGAATTTGTGCTTTTGAACCATATCTCTTCTAACCCAGAAAGTTGCTTCTATATTTCCATAGATCATGAAGATAATACAATACACAAGAAATCACCATCATACTGTAGAAAGTCAGCATCTACCCCTCTCCTAGAAGAATGAAATTTTTTGAGAAATATTAAAAAAGGCAAGATAAAATATTTCCCCTGAAAGAGAAATAAAAATCTTAAGGGAGACAGAAACTCAGAGCCCCAGCTCCCTGCCCCCAAGCAGATACTAAGCTGAGGCCAGCTTTTAGAAATGCAGATTTGGAAATCCATTACTCCCCACAGCAAGGTCTGAACAAGGGTATGATTAGCCCTCAGTCACAATAGGAATTGCCCAATAAGCCGCTTCATTATATCAGCCAAACTTCAACCAAGCTTAACTCAGACAAACTCCTAGCATTTGTACATGGCCCCATGGGAGGCTGACAACAACCAATAGAATACATGTTCTTGAACAGGAAGTTCAAGTGCAAAGCCCAAGAGAAGCTTATAAATACCCACTCTCAACTCCATGTGGTCAGCTGCCCAGAATCACAGGTGCTTGGTGCTTCTGCTTCATCAACAAATGGACCATCTTTCCAATCAGCCTCCAGCCTCCATTTTGTCTCCAGTGCCTTTCCCGGCTTGGAATCGAACCAAGTGGATATTTCTATCAACAATATATAGGCTGGAAAAGAAAGAGAAATATATAGAAAGGAAAGAGAAAAATGTGTAGTATTGAAAAAATGTACAGCCTGTAGACTGGATATAGTTCCATTTCCTGCAGTGTAGACATTTCTAATATCACCATTCTTTGCAAATTAGTAATCTATTTTTCATTCCAGTAATATTATTTAACCAGAAGGTGGCAGCATTCTATTCAAAATAAATTAATTCAGAGCAGACTAAACCCGAAGGGTAACAGCTGTCAACAGAACATTTAATCTTAATATTGACAAATTAGACATCAACTGCTCAATTATCAGCCTAGTCAGAATTAGCACAGCAGTTCTGTCTTTTAGCTACAGCATATCGTTGTTTTAATGCTTATTATGTAGTGCTGGAATTAATCAAATCTGCATGCTCATCAACACATTAATTTGATGTAGTGGAGCTGAGCTCAGCGCAACAGCATTTAAAGAAATAGAATCTGCATATTTTACGTATGAATTCAAAAGAAGGAAAAGATCTCTATTTTTTTTCTTACTATTGCTCTCTGAAGAAATCAAATATTTTATAAAAGTTTGGAAATTCAGAATAAGCTTGACTTGAATATAGATAAGATGTTCAGAACTTGTGAGTTACGTAATTTGTTCTGGAATTCCACCAAACTGCATTTAAAGCATTCTTGAGAAAGTATAGAATTACTGTAGCGTACTATAGCATTACTTTAGCATATGGCATATCATACATGGACTAGCAATATATATTAACATTTCAACTACTTTAATAGAACCCAATAAAACATAAATGTTAAAAAGGTCTGTGTTCAAATATCAATGTCTAGGCCCTCTAACCATTGAAGCATGGCATTGTTTATGTATTTTTTAAATAATCAAACATTGAAGCAGTATATGCCCTCAGCTTACAGCCAGTTCGATGTGATCTACAGTTTGACATACAATCTGTGTGTGTATGAGAAGAAAGACTGAAAGTGATTATAATTGTTCATTTATATTTTCTAGAGGAAGAGAAAATAGCTATGTGCACATCAGTTCCAACTGTATTTGTTAATGGAGAAGGCTAATGCTTATATGCATTCTAAGTCTAGCTTTAGAGGTTCATGTCAATTTCATAATCTTATGTTCAATTATAGCTATTCTTTGCTCTGCTTTTGCTTAAGGAGCTTGCTACTTTGTTCTGCAATTCAAACCTTATTTTCTGCTATTTCTCACAACTGTCATTACCACTCAGATTAAATAAAAAGATATATATGAAAGACTTAAACAAAATTCTTGCAGATTTGAAAGACTGGGATAAAGCAGTAAAATGTTGGAGTCCAGATGAAAAACTCCTAACTCAATAAATCTTACGCAGACCAGATCCTTGTGACCATTTCAACTTTTGAAAGGCTGTGTATCACCCTTATCTCAGATAAAGAATTAATTTTCACCTTTCTTGTTACCTTGATCCAGATTTCAGGATGTCACATGCCAAATAATGGGACTCTGTCTACAATATAAACCAGGAACTGCTCAGATACCTCTATAAATTCCATTAGCTTTCTGCTGACCTCGTTTCGACTACCTATCCAATTTATATCCATAGATAGACTGCAAGGTGAAAGGCAGATAGTAAAAATCTTCTCTCCACAGCTCATTTTTTAAATTATTATTATTGCTTTTAAAATAGTAAAAGGAAAAAAGAAGAAAAAATGCACAAGGCACAAAGGTATAATAGATACATTATAAGGAATGTATACATTATAAGGAATACATAATAGGAACTATGGTGATGCAGTGGTTAGAATGGATTGTTGCATTCTAATTCTGCTCACTGCCACGAGTTTGATCCTGTCCGGCTCAAGGTTGACTCAGCCTTCCAGTTTTCTGAAGTCGGCAAAATGAGGATCCAGATTGTTGGGGCCAATATGCTGACTCTCTAAACCGCTTAGAGAGTGCTGTAAAGCACTATGAAGCGGTATATAAGTCTGAGTGTTATTGCTATAATAAGTACTTAAAAATAAGTGAATAAATGAAACAGAAAAAAAAGATACAGCGTATAATATGTTGTTACAATAATAAAAACATACAATTATTTTTTTAATACAAGAATTATTCATTTGTGTGTACGTTTGTGTATAAATTTCTAATACACTTAATATGACACTTTTATTATTTTTTTAACCTATTGTACTTGGTATAAATGAGCAGCCTATATAATTAGAGTTCTACTGTACTTAGTTTCTAATGCTGTCCATCGCCTCAAAGGTGCTATAATGTATATTCTAAAACTGCTCAAATCTGAAAATTAATATCAATTGTTAGTTTCCGTTATTTAATACTTGACAGTAAGTAAGCTTGATGATAGCTCCAGATTCAGAAAACCAAAATCTCTCTCATTAATTGATAATTTGCATTTTTGATAAAGATATTCTTAGTATCGAAGGATTTCATAAACATTTTCTAAACAAAGAATTTATTTTCTGAAAATATTTTCCAGATATTTGAACTGGCATTCCTCTCCGAATATAAATTAACCTGGGGATAATATTCAATTTGACCGCATCCATCTTTCCCCAAAGGTTAACGTTTAATGCTTCCCATCTCTCCATATCTGAAGAAACCTCTTTTTATATTTTATTTATATTACATATTACAAGTGTGTTATAGCTTTCAGTATGTATAGGTAGATAGATGGATAGATAGATGGATGGATAGAGAGAGAGAGAGAGAGAGACATAGACATAGACAGAGACGCATGTGTGTGTGTGTGTGTGTGTAGTTCTTGACTTACAACCATTTTGAGCTCAATTGTGATCAGAAATTGAGGATCAGCTGTACTTAAATATTTAATGGATCCATTACAAGTATAGAATTGGTACTTCTTAAATGGATGACTAATCAATTCTTCATCTATTGGCAACAATTCCAATTTGGACCAGTTAATAGAATATCCTGCTACTTTACTAAAGCCATGTGTATCATTTGCCTCAAACACCGGAACAGTCATGTGAAGTTTAGAAATAAACAGAAGAACATAATCTGCAAATAAAACCAGCTTATATTCAACTATATGATTCCTTTAAGAGTCTATGTGATATTTTTTTTTGCCCCCATCACAAACAGCTTAAAATAATATATTTAGAATGAACCCAACAAACTCTGAGAAGTGGCAGGCATGAATTGATGACAACAGTATCAGTTAAATCCCAATTCCAATAATTCACAAGAAGCTCTTCCCTTCATCACTGATTTACCATTTTTCCTGATCAGCCACTACCCTTTGGACTACAAGTAGTTCTTGACTTACAACCATTTGTTCAGTGACCATTCAGAGTTACAATGGTATTGAAAAAGGTGACTTATGACCAGTTTTCACATTTATGACTGTTGCAGCACCTCCGGAGTTATGTGATCAAAATTCAGGGGCTTGGCAACTGGTATGTGTTTTTGATGTTGCAGTGTCCTGTGGTCATGTGATTGAACCTTCCAGCTGGCTTTAGACAAGCAAAGTCAGTGGAGGGGGGTCAGATTCATTTAACAAGCACATTATTTCTTTGACAACAACACAGCTGCTTAACCACTGTGGCAAACAATCTCTTAAATAGGACACAACTCACTTAACAACTGTCTTGCTTAGCAATGGAAAATCTGAGCTCGCTTGTGGTCAATGTACATTCTCCCACTAAGGCCACAAAAAACCCCCACCCCAACCTCATCAAGTCCTTCTGAATGTTCAAAGTTAGTGCAAAGCTGAGCAGATGAAGAGTGGGAAGAGAGGTGAAACATGTCAATAGGCCAAGTTTATCCTTCCTTGGTGTAAGATAAGCTAGCAATCTATTGCTCGACAGCTATGTCACACTTCACCTCTTATCAGCATCCAATAACATGGACAACATAAAAGAATGGAGGGAGTTGCAGTCTAAAATATTTGAACCACAGTATTTTAATCAGTTTGACAGGTAGGAAGAATATTTTATAATATATCCTGAATATAAATGTAGAGAAAGTGACCTCTATTGAGACTTCATTCAGCCACCCACAACAAGATGGTGGAAGTGTTTGTGCTTCTTGCAGTTCTTTTCTTTAAAAAAAAACAAAAAACTTCCATAATGGAAACAGCTGAATATGTAGTGTCCTTGGAATTACTGCTCCTGGGAATAATGTAAGTGGTGGGGGTTTTTTTCCTCTCTCTCTCTCTCTCTCTCTCTCTCTCTCTCTCTCTCTCTCTCTCTCTCTATCTCTCTCTCTCCTCTTAACTAAGTAACCTGAGATCAAATGGTCTCCTGTCTATAGATTTTGCTTAATACTAGAAAAACAGTGCTTGCTGTGATCTTGCCAGTCATGCTTGGTGAACCACCTTTCATGCTCCAGATACATCAAGTTGCTACACTAAGTGAAGCTAAACAAATGAACTCAAGAAGATAAACAGGCCACAAGGATGCTGGGGTGGGAGGGCATAGAAGCCGAGGGGGATCTGATGCTTTGCTTTAGCAGAGGGTCCTATAGAGCTTGTTTGTTGGAAACAGAAAGTATGCTATGCATGATCACATTTTAATGAGTTAAGCCTGACTCTGGAAAGTTACATAAGCAGAACATTTTATTCAACGCTGAACTTTTTCCCTTTTTCCACTTCATCTTCAGGCCTGAATTTTGCTCTGCTGTGGCAATGCAATTTTCAGTTTTCAAACTCTCCAGTTATTTGTCTTTTGTGGTGTGAGTTGAGATGAAAACAGATGCTGTAATCTGTCTGCAAGTGCAACGTTTTGAATGCATACTGGGCAATGCTAATGCAAAAAAAACCAAAAAGTGTTTTTGTCTTAAATTCGGGTCCAGATGAAAGAATCCAATCTCATTTTGAAATTGAAACTCTGGTCACTGGCAACTCTTCTAAATTTTGATTGTAAACATTACACTTCTATGCCTGTATTAAAGTATACAACAACACTGTTATTTTTGTTTTGGCCCTAATATCTGATAAAATCAGAAAACAGTGCAGACTCTATTTTCCCCTCACATTCAGCGCTCATGCAAAGCTTGAGATCTGCTCCCAAATATTTTCTAGGTATTTGTTTTTCCTGCACACTGAAGGTTATATTATTTAATAGCAATAGCAACAGCACTTAGACTTATATACAACTTAATAATGCTTTATAGCCCTCTCTAAGCAGTTTACAGAGTCACCCTATTGCCTCCAACAATGTGGGTTCTTATTTACCAACCTCAGAAGGATGGAAGGCTGAGTCAACCTTGAGCTAATCAGGATTGAACTACTTGGCAGTAAGCAGTGAGTTATCCTGCAATACTACATTCTAACCATTGCGCCACCACAGCGGTTTGGAAACAACTCGTCCCTTTTACTATACCTTTTTTCCATGGTTAAGTTTGAAATTCCAAAAACTGGGCAGATTAAAATATAATTATAAATTCATTTTATATCATAATCCTTGTAACCTAATATAATATGGGTGGAAGTGAAATAGCATACATTATCCTCAAAAGCTAACAGAAAAACCCCACTATGGATTATATGGAGTGGTATGTAAGGGCTATTGACATAAGTGCCATACTTGCTTTGAATCCTACATTTTGCTGGAGGGCAGAATCAAACTCTTGCTTCACTCTTGATTTATTCATTTTAACAGGAGACACTTTCTGGCTCATCGGTGTTAGGAAATAATAATGTTGTGTTCTACCCTGGGTGGCATGGACTATCATCCATTTCAAATGCACAGAATGTGAATTCAGTCAGAGTGTGTATATACAGTACATAGCTCAAGTTTGTCTCAGTGCAAGTGACTATACAGTGAATAATATGAAGTTCTATATCCAGCCTTTTCAGTGTCAGCAGCAAAAATGATTGAGAAATTATGGGAGTTAATCTACACATCTAAATGATGCCCACAGTGGACATGATTTCAATAGAGTTTCAGGGAAGGTTCAGTTATTCTACTATCCTTATAACAGAAAATGCTTAGATGGCATCAGGGACTTTCTACATGAAAATCAGCATGTTCTGTTACTTAATTTGCTCCCTAACTTATGTAACCATTTTTTAAAAATGGCTGAGCCACCTGTTCTCTGTGAAAAAGTTTGGAGAATCCACTCCCTGCTTTGAAAATCTTATAGGAGTGGGAAGAGGGGGGAAAGACTTAGGAGATTTCTTGAATCACAGAACGTCCACAAATTATTTGATTCACTAAGCAGGAACAATACTGTTTCTTATAAAGAAGCCATTTAGCATTAGTTCAATTGCTTCTTTAACTACTCCATGGGAAATGCAGCATATTATTATTAGAGCATAGTTTAAACATGTATGCCTTGAAAATATTGTACAAGTCACAGTGAGACCCTCAAGAATTATTAACTTGAAAGTTTAACAACCCTTAAAGCTACAGTATATTTGAAATGCCACATTAATTTGTTTTTGAATATACTGTATCTTTATACTGTTCTGTTATAGAAAAGCTATAAAAACCATATTTGTCTGAGTTTGTTCTGTTGCTGGTAGAATATTACCTCCTATTTTACCCCCTTAAATAAAGGATAAATAATGCTTTGAGCTACAAATTCAAATTTGTACAAACCAGTGTGCTATAAAGAGATATTATAGTGTCATATGAATATATTTATGCAATACTACAGCAGGACATGAGCAGTTGTCAGGGGATAAGAGTCATCATGTAAAAAAAACCACAACATTATAGTAAAGGTAGAGGAGATCATATTTTACTTCATGTGTCACACACGAGTTATATATTCAGGGTCTTCAAAATGCAAGATCATAACGTGATGTCAAGTTGAAATATATATTGAGCAGTATAAATGGTGTTACAATTCCCTGTTTTAGAATCTATGCTATGAGCCAGATTGTGTTGCATATAAGTAATACCTTAATTACTGAAGGACCAAGGGATTGCACAAGATCAGACTTCAAATGCCAATATATACTTACTCTCAGTTTACAAGTTGAAGATAGATATACAAAGCCATCAGTTCTGTGTGGTGATGTTTAAGGCTGTGGTTTACATTTATTAATTTATTAGCTTTATACCTAATTATCACTTTAGGAGAAGCATATTTAATACTCCTCTCATTTTTGCACAACTTAGGGTGATTTGTTTATCTGCTTTTTACAGAGCAACTTCTTTATTAGCTCCTCACAGTTATATGAAGGAACCTAGACCTGAAGAAGATATCCCTTACAGTTCTACAGAGATACAACCTGCTGTTTCATCTATATAATTACCATGTGTACACAATAGAAACTTCTTTGCTTACAGTCTAATTTTATTGTTATTGAGAGGTCATTTATAATGCTCCTAAAACAATTAATGATTAAAAAAATACCTGAGCATTATTTCCCTTTCTCTCATATTTTCACTACTGACATTTTTTTTTGCTAGGTGAATACCAGATGTTATGGATTATAACTGTGATATTTGCTTGCTCCACTCTTTTACAAGACAGAAATAAATCAAAGGAATTAAGGAGAGCTTGTCTTTTATTCATCCCACCCTTCTAAGATGCCTTCAACATTCAGGGTCATTAACTATTCTGGCAATGTCATTGCTTAAGGACACTTTGCTAACTCTGGCATTGAAAAACTGGAAATCTGAAGGGTCTCTTTTGAGACAATAATTAAGGTTAAAATGTAGGTAAACAGAAGTACACCACCTAATGTATATATAAATGGCATTTGCAAAACAAAGATGTGCCGTAACCTTTCTGTTTCAAAACTTGTATGCATGTAACATTCTATTGTTCCTCTGAATTAGGATGTCACAAGAACAAGCTAAAATCAGAGGCAGGATATATTATGTCAGGAGGAAAAGTTGGCAGACTCTGGAGAGAAAATATATTTTGCTTTATGGTTTCAAATAATCCCCCCCACGAGGCTCTTCTTAAATACAAGCCTGTATTCCAAAGGATACCGGTCTTCAGTGATTATTCAGTGATTACATAGATAAGCAAGGAAGATAAAATGGAAGGGCAAGGTTTATTTTTAATTTTCCCTCCAGAAGCCACAACTTTAAAAGACCTTAATGCCATTCCTCTCCAAAACTTACAGAGAGGCAGAAGAAACATAGTTATGTTTCAGCAAATGGAAACAATGCCAAGAAGTTTCTTTCTAAATCATTAAGTGGCTCTTTTAATCCTTTGTGTAAAATGAGAGAATTAGAGTTAATCTCCATGGGAATGATGAAATCATCTTTCTTTAATTTGAAGTTTAATTTGTTATAAGACAGGGATGTAATTTTATCCTCTTATCTGGGTTTCTTAGCCATTGATATTTAGAGACATATAACCAATAATGATGACACCATACAGCAGTCATCACAAGTAGCCATTCATTGCTTCATCCACCATGAATCGAATATTGAAAGTCTCCACAAATCCACTTCCTTCCTTCCCAGATGTTATTAGCAGGCACACTCCTAGCTAGAATTTGCTTATAACTCTTATTCTCATTATTTCATTTTACAGAACTTTATTTCAAATAAATTTAATTTGCTTTAAAGAGCCATGGTGACACAGTAGTTAGTATGCAGTATTGCAGACTAACTCTGTCCACTTCAGGAGTTCAAACCTGACCAGTTCAAGGTTGACTCAGCCTTCCAAGGTTGATAAAATGAGAACTCAGATTGTTCTGGGAAATAGGCTAATATTATAAACTGCTTAGAGAGGGCTGTAAAGCACTATGAAGCGGCACATAAGTCTAAGTGCTATTGCTTTTCCTACTTGCTTTTTCTGGTTTGCGAGGTTCATTCTGGCTGGTATAAGAGATGATTTCTGTAACTTCCTAGGTTTTCTTCCTTCCCAGGATAAAATCTGATTTTCTAATGGAAAAGTAGCCTCCAGGCAAAGTTTTATAGATGATTGCTCTGTGAAATGTCGACAGTTTCTCTGGGGTTGATTAAAATCACTGTGGCCCTTGACATGTTAAATAGAGAATGAAGCATTTGCAGTCCATCCTCTGCAGCATATTTCATGTTTAGGCACAGTCACAATCATGTTCCTTTCTGATTATAACAATAACATTTGCGATGAGCCTTATATCATGCTGTTTCACTTCCACAGTCTGCTTACTAACTAGAGTTGGAGAACTTCAACTCTGGAACAACAAGCTTATTCAAGCAAAGTATTTGTCATATTTTGCAAGATGGATAGCTATATAAATATTACAAACAAACAAATAAAAAATAATAAAGGATTAAGGATTATGTTATGCATGAGTAAATGCTGATGGTTTATTTTTCCTAACTTATTAATTAAAATATACTTGCTAAGGCAAGAAATGTGTGATTAATTTGTGAGTAGAAATGATCATAAAGTATGTAGAGTAGTGAAAACATAGAGGTCTTGAGATGGGATTTGTGTATCCAAATAAAATGGAATAGGGATGGACTAGAAGACCTCCAAAGTCCCTTCCAACTCTGTTATTCTGTCAATGGTGCTAATATTCAGCTACATTTTGGAATCTAGTTATGAAAAGACTGTACAGATCTGCTATTTACATGTATTTTGATGTATGGTTGGATGATGAATGGATGGATATTTTCTAGTGTCTCGTCATCTATTTGTATTCTTATATTGCCAAATAATGCCTATAAATGGCTCTGCATCATTCTGGAGAAAAATTTCTAATGGGGGTATTGAATAGTTGCTCTATTGATAGTAAGCTTCACTCTGCATCTTCTTTTCTTTTCTTCACATCATGGTATCTAACCTGAAAACAGAAGAGTTGAAATATCTACATGCTTGAAGATCTGATTATTACTATTTCAGTGTCTTACACTCCATGTTGGAAATAACCTGTTGCTTGTGATCTTAATGTAACCAATCAACCAAGCAAAAGTTATCAGATCTTCTGCATGAACAAGCAGATTAAATATATCAGCGTATTCAAATAAATGGCTTCCTTCTATGTTCAGAGGGAATATTCAGGTTCATACCCTTGGTCTTCTCAAGACACAATCATTCTTCCATCTCATAAGTGTTATCATTTTTCTGGGAAAGAGAAAGATATTTGCTCTCAAAATGACTAGCTGGTGACTCATATGCTTGTTTAAAATCTACTGAGCTATGAATCTCCCTTATCTTACCCTGCATGTTTCTAACAAAAACACTTAAGCATTGCCTTTCGCTGACCTCTTTCTGCATAAATTTCTTTAAGGACAATTTCTGATGGTATATACTGGTAGAATGGTCAAAATCAAAGAAAGAGTAAGAAGTAAGATTTACAATGGGAACATTTGGTCTTTCCTAAATAAATATTATTCACTCCCAATTAAGTATAGGCAGACCGTATCCTCCCCGTTAATGTTCCTTCTGCCTTCAGACCATTTATCAGTTGCAAGTAATATGCAGCAAACTATTTATTTTATCATGGTTTTATTATGGATAGGTTTGGTCATCCTATTCCCCTGGACAAAGAAGACATTATTCAGTTGCTCATAGAATCTTCTTACACAGTTTTTCAAGAATTTAATCTAATAAGGAATTGAGTCATTAGCTGCTTCATGTGAGTCACAAGAGTTCCTTGGAAGACAGTTTATTAACTAAGTAACTCCCATAAAATTGAAGTATAATTTAGAATTCCCTGATAAATATTCATAGACACCAAAATACAATTTTCATAAAAGACTCTATAACTTTGCAATTTTGCAATAGACATCTCTATATCATCTTGCTATAAATACATTTTGGTCAATATAATTCTATGAACTCTGTAAATCTTGAATCTAGTGGGAAAATAGAATAATCTGTTAAGTGGTGAAGAAACCCATAAAACTTAAAATTATCTTATTTCTTATAAATTATACAAACGTATTTGCTCAGTCACATGAAATTATTGCAGAATTACATTCTGTGATTCTGTGTGAACAAACACCCACACATAAATATACATAAAGGCCAGTGGTGAAATCTATTTTTTTTTCACCACAGGTTCTATGGCCGTGGCTTGGTGGGGGGCATGTGACTGAGTGGACGTGGCCAACTCAACATCACTCACGGCAAGGTGGGGCAGT